>CM055830.1:30191928-30255753 GCA_029582265.1 Zoroaster sp. YZ-2022
TTTTTTTTTGCACATGTTTGTAACAGTTAACAACTGACAATATCAGATTTAATACAACCGTATTAATACTACATATAGCACGCCATATTCACTGGTTGAGTGGTTTAAAAAATATCTGAATTCGGCAGATGGTTGTGAGTACAAATACACAAAACGAAGCCAAATTTTTTGCAAAACTTCGTTAACACCATTTATTGTTTACCGACATATCAACAAAACAAGTATATTTTACAATCAGTATGACTAACAAAACCTACAATATATTTGCAGTACTGCATGTTTCATTACTTTGTCTTCTAAATATGGAGAAATAAAGAAAGAAAATATGTTCCCATGCTTTATATATGTTTACTTTCTTTAAAGGCTGTATTTGCATATTTTCGGTTGTGTCTGCCACACCAGGAAAAAAACGAGATAAATTTAAAATCGCACTTCAGAATATACTTTTCTTCTGTTTATGAACAATGGTAGCACCCAAAAACCTGTAAAAAAGTAAATATAAATAAATAAATAAATAAATAAATAAATAAATAAATAAATAAATAAATAAATAAATAAATAAATAAATAAATAAATAAATAAATAAATTTACTTTTACTTTCAAGGAAAACTTTATTCAAATTGTGAAAGAGCATAGTATGTACAGGGGATAAAGAATAATAAATAAATCAATTACAATGGTGAAACATTAACAAGTAAACTTACAGCTACAGTCAATTCGTTTATATGGTAAAAATTAACTTGACAGAGGCAAACAGCAGGTATCAGAGAAAATTAAGCGGGAAAGGGAGGACTTAGGGAAGAGGGGAAAGGGGGAAGGAGGTGGGGCCACTGGCGTCTGGATGTAGGCACCTCCCACTGTGAAATAGGCCCCTGTTGGGGAAAAGATCCAGGCCACCGGGTGGGCGTTGAAAAGACACCACGTCCCGCCGAGGAGGGGCGGCTGACAACCCACGCCTCGGTGACCTGGGAGGGAGGAATAATAAATAAATAAATAATAAACGCATAAGCTTTTCAAGGAAAATTTTATTCAAAAGCTCCTTGAAAAACAGTATTTACCTAAGTATATATAACTATATAATCATTAGAAAGTATTAAAACATAGAATAAATTAACCATGTCAGTTTACCGGTGGTGAACAAAAAGGTGTTATGAGTAGACCACTTGTCAAGGAAAGAAGAGATAGGGGTGATAAGTTGTAGTAATTAAGTTCAAGGATAATTTTATTTTTGAGGAGGCGTTGCCGGACAGTAGAGAGGTCAGATTTACTGCACGTGCAGTATAACCAATATATTATGTTTTCAAGCTAATGAGAAAGTTTGCCAGGCGGACGACCATTTTGTCTCGACTCTGAGCATAGGGGAATGAGAGTCCAATGAGTGTCAGAAACTGATAGCGAGGTTGGGTAGGAGGCGGTCGATGAGCCGATGGAAGACGAAGAGCGGGTTGAATGGATGGGCAAGTGATGAACAGGTGGACAATAGTGCCTCTCTCGTCCGCAATTCATCCACAGGTGGAGGAGATGCTAGGGGTTTAGATGATGGAGGACCGGTAGTGAAGGTAAGACGTTATGTGGAAAGTTTGTATTTGGACGTCCTCCTTCTTTCTTGGATGTAGAGGAAACTGATAAATTGCCTTCAAGGAACTGATGTGGTGGGAAGGCGGAAAAAGCCAGTCCGTGCAGCCAGGTAAGTGGGGCTGAAGCTATTGCAAGTCGTTCATTTGGTGTAGAAAACTGTACAAAGTCTTAGAGGTTGAAGAAAGGGCGTCTTTGTCTGACATCAGAGAGAACCTAGCCTGGGTGAAGTGGAAGGCAGGAGGGACACGTCACTTGGTTGAGCAGGGGAGGATGAAGGAATCCAATCAAGTTAGAAAAGCGTTGGGAAAGACAGAAGTCATGGACTGGTGCAGGCGAGGCAGAGGTCTTTGCTCAGAAGACGAGATGACAAAGGACGAGAAGATGGAGAGACAATTGGGTTCCTTGGAGCTTGAAGCCACTTTCCAGTATTGATGTTGAGTGGGTTCTTGATGAGATAGATATTTTATTTGTCCCAGAGTCGAGAGGCGAAAGCCGTGCCGCCCAGCAAGGATCGATTAAAGGTGAATAATAACCGGTAAAATTTAGGACATGGTTGATAGAGTCCGGAGAATTGTTTCAATACGAGCTTCGAGGGTCAACCAGGCACGCAAGACCCTCACTGTAAAAAATCGCCGATTAAGGTGAAAATTTGGGGTTTCCCTAAGTTAAGTAGGAAAAGTTGGTAATTTAAATCTAAATTGTTTATATTGACGTAAGTATACGTCCATCATCAAAAGCAAGGGTGGGTATTAAATTGAAGGTAACGTTGTAGATGTTTGAACTTGAAAGTGAGGCTGCGTGCCTGGAGACAAGCCAGACCAAGTCCACCTTTTATTACAAGACTGATGAAGAATTTGTTTTTTAAGGAGATGGCGTTTGTGGGACAGACGAAGTCAACAAGCATCTTTTAGGAGTTCACCTAGGATGTTTTCAGGACAAGACAAGTCTACGAGAGGTGAAAGACTTTGGTGGCACAATTTGATTAAGTGATTAAATACTTTGCCTTTGAAAGAAATATGGGAGAGAGAGGTTTCCGAGCTGGTCAGGGTTTTGGAGAGTTTGCTTACAATTTTCCCAATTTTGTTTGTTTAAATGGTGTTGTTATTTCCCAGAGTGAACTCCAAAGAAAAATAGAGTCTCTGATTATTCCAGTGAAAGTTCCTTAGGCTGTTGCTCCTTCACGTCGGTCCATGAGCCGACCCATAGACCCTGGATTTTTTCATAGTTTAAACCTTCACTTGCAGAAGATTCGCTGAAAGATTGTACACTCTTTGAATTGTTTTTGAAAGCCCGAGTCGGAAGTGAGCGAAAATTGTGACGTCGTCAGCATAGGCCGAGATCCAGGCAGGCGTTGTTGTAATGGGTAATAGTAAAACTTTGACCCTGCATGCATTCATTTCTAAGTTTGTTAAGAAAGGCGTTCACGAATTGCAATCGATACAGCAGCCACTGAGAGCGGGCAGCCTTGTCGAATCTCCTTTTCAAAAGGGAAACATGGCGCGGTCAAGGAGCCACAAACTTTGATGTGGCTCTCGGCGCTGCTTGTACAAGAAGATTGAGGGTGTGAAATAAATTTGTCCCCCGAACCCCATGGCTCTCATTGTACTGAAAAGGTAGACGTGGTCAACGTTGTCAAACGCTTTGCGCTGATCCAAGGTTGACCACACCAAGAGAAGATCATTAAAATTACAATAATTAATCCACATCACGTAAAAAGGTTCAGGTTATTATAGATTGTGCTTGCCCAGGGACGCAGTAGGATTGATCATCTTGTACCCAACATTACCAATAAATTGTTTTAGTCTATTCGCAAGCAGCTTGGCAAAAATTTTGTAATCCGTATTAAGGAGCGAGATAGGCCGCCAATTTGAAATTTCGCAGAGGTCACCCTTTTTTAGGGATTAGGGAGATAATAAAGCTTTGTTGAAAGAGCGCGGAAGGGAGCCAGAAAAACGGGCAAAATTAAGAACATCGAAGAAATCATTTTTAGAAGAGGCCAGAAGAAAGTGTAGAATTCAGAAGTAAGGCCATCAAAACCCGGCGTTTTGTTTTTTGCCCAAAGCTGCTTGACGGCATAGTCCCTAATTCGTCGAGACGCAGAGGAGTATCAAGGTCCCTCGGTGTCTCCAGGATTCAAATTTGTTAAATTACATAAAAAGGGATCCGAGGGCGCCCTCGTCAGTTGGGACATGGCTGTAAAGCTGTCTGCAGAAGTTTCGACAGTGTTTTCTAATTTCTTCGGGTTTTCGGTAATTGTTTCCATTGGGAGGCGAATGCTAGACAAGGTTTTAGACTGAGAGTGATGTTTTTCAAGGTTAAAGAAATAGGATGAGCTCGTGTCCACTTCATTTAAATGTTGAACACGAAAGGATCTGGACGAGGGGCGCCCTGGGCTTGGTTTTTTAAGGATAAATATTTAATTCGTTACGTTGTTTGTTCTAAGATTTGCTGCATCTCAGAATTGTGCATGTTTGGCGCAGTATTGAAGTTCTTGTATCATGTAGAGTTTATGCGGGAGAAAGACGAGCGCTTTTCTTTCAGCAAATTTTAGAACTATATTTTGGGTTATGGACGTTTCATTTGGGCTCCTTGCCCAAACTCCTACATGCCTCTACTGTTTAAAAGAGGATTTTCATTTTGCCATTGGGACCAGAAGATGTATAATTTCACGGTAATTTTATCATCAAGGAGAATTATTAAATTATAGTAGGCGCTCCTCTATGCTGAGGGGAAAGGGAAGCTTTAGGCAGTGGAGCAAGTGACACGCAGAGTGGTCAGACAAAGAGCAAGATAGAATTTCACATGTACGTGTTGAAGGTGGGGTGAGATTGGCGGAGATGTAGACACGATCAGCCTAGCTTTAGAAAATTGATCCAGGAGCAAGGGTTTTTTTCGCATCCAAGTGAATTTTTTTTAGTAGGGTTCAATCTGCGCCAAACATCACACAGGTTTAAATTTATTCATACTATTTTTAGAGAGCCACTGAGATTCCGGGGACGATGCTCAGTCCCGGCTCATCCGCTCGATCCATATAAGAGGATCAAGCGTGCAGTTAAAGTCACCTCAACGAGAATGGCGCCCTCAGCAAGCTGGCCACAGTGAGAATCGAATTTGTCAAAAAGAGGACAAAGCGATGCTGTCTTTCTGAGGGGGATTGAGAAAGTTGTAGATATTAAAAACAGAATTGTTATGTTTAACTTGGGCAAAGAGGAGTTGCTACAACAATAACACTGCGAGGGCTTCAAGGTTGATATTATTCCGGGGTTGAAAATGGTCACCCTGAAACCAGGTGTGGTACCAGGAGCACAATTATAGGGGTGTAACTGTGCCAGTTCTCCAGCACAGACTTTTTCCGTTAATGTGTAAGTTTCTTTGCGGTAAATATGATGTCAGGTCTTGGGGTTAAGTTAGACATGTAATGATAAAGGTGACGTTACAGGTAGTATCAAGACAACCTCCAGTGTTGATGGGTAACTACCGGGAAGCGCCATAAGCAAAAGAAATGAGAGGTGTACAGTCTATCCATCATGAATTTAAGGATTAAGTTCGAGTTTCTTAACCAGTTTGCAGATCCTATGCGCTGTATGTTGTAGGCACTAGGAACTCATTGTTTAAGGGCCTCCAGTTGTTGTATGAGGCCCCTGAATGTCCTCTAGTGAAGGTCTGGGCGATGGACATAGGGGTTTCTTTGTGACTTTACTTTAGACAGTGAATTTAACGATTTGTGACTCGTTTCAGGGGACCGGGCATAATAGGAAGCACTATCTGGGATGATTCATCATCCAGTGGATGGTTGTGAACCATCCCAGGTAGAGGAGTCGGTGTCCGATGCTGCAGCCATGGAGTTCGGAAAGGGGTAGACATGACATGGAGGTGGGGGTTGGGGGTAGGTTTAGGGACGGATCTTGGGGCAGGGATGGGGCAGGATGTGGGACGGTGGGGGCGGGTCTTGGGCTAGGAGTGGGAGTGGAGCTAGCTGTAGGGGCGGGGCTATATGGGCAGTGAGTGGGGGCAGGGACGGACTGAGGAGGGAAGGGGTGGGGGTGGGGCAGGGCTAGTGACAGGGTAGAGTGTGTGGGGTGGCAGGTGAGAAGTGAGGACTAGAGGGGAGGACTGAGTGCTCAAAATCCATGTGTAATGTCATCAAGGTGTCGTCGTTATCGAGGATCTGCGAGGAGGGTCAGGGTCTAGGGTTCTGGGGCTTGGGCCTTTTTCCTTAGGTTACGTTGGGGCTGCAGGGATTCAGGGATACCAGGTGAGGTGTGTCATCTTCAGGTTTCTGAAGGCGAAAACTTGCGCTTGGTGACAACCTCAGTGAAAGAGCCCTAGTGAGGGAGGGAGTGCCAAAATAAGAATTGGGTTGTCACGAGCAGGTGACTTAAGGCAGGCGTTTTTCACCCGTGGGGACCCGGACGCAGGTCCTGGCGGCAGACTCCACCCCAGCAGGACCACTAGCTCCCACTGGCCTGCAGTGCCGCAGCCGAAGCTGCAAGACCGGCTTGTCGATGAGGCCGAGGGCCCAGCAGAGGAGGCGCCCTGCCTCTCGGAGGACCCTGCCGCAGGGCCCCCCAGTGTGAAAGGGGCGGGGCTTAGGCAGGTACAGGCAATTCTATGTTTGAAAACCTCCTGCGACGGAGTGGGTACAAGATGGCGGCCTTGGAGGGTCCAGCTGGTGGGTGGTATTAGAGGGTTCTGTGGTGGGCATGGGCGGTGGAGGGGTTGGACTTCTTGGGAGGTGTTTGGGGTCAGATTTCTTATTCTTACCGTGAACGAAAGTTGGTGGGGAGGTTGAAGGGGTTGGTCGGTTCTTGTGATTCGTCGTCGTTGTCGGGTGGAGGCGGGGCTTCTTGCAGGAGCGACTAATTAACAGCCCAAACTCACCGCAGTTGAAGCATCGTGCACCGACTCCGTAGATAAAAAAACACGATAGTTAGCACCAGAAAAGGGAGAAATTAATGTGACCGGGGAGAGTGACGTTGTTGGTTTGACTAGGACCTGGACGTGGCGGCGAAATGACATTATATGGGACAGCTGGCACATTTGTCTAAAAACCAAGGGTATGGGCCGAATAGAGGATACAACACCTTTTTACAAAAGCTCCGATATGTTGTAGAAGAAGGACAGAATTAGGATTTCAGGATAAACATTAGAACAAGGTTGAGGCGGGTGGTTGGTTGAACAAAGGGGCTGGAGTTCCAGAAAGGAGGGGCCGTAAATGGGTAAGACCCAACGAAATAAGCTTCGGCTACCTCCTCTCTAGAACCCAGGTACACGGCAATACAGGGTTGTTAGAAATTCTTCTTGCAGAGACAACATGAATGTGTGTTGGCACAGTTGTTCAGAATTCCTGCATATAGGATTCAATGGACATTGTCTATGACTCTGAGAAAGACGCCCCATTTTTCCTGAGTGACGCCCGGCGAACGGTTTCGTCACCAGGAACAGCGTCAGGATGGGGCCAACCACACGCTGGCTGACCCACGCCCTGATGTTCCAGCCCTGACCAGCCATGGCGGCCAGCCCAGCAAAAACGACTACACAAACTAAAAACAAAAAATACACATAAAATACAACGAAAATAACAGATATACTTACACGGTGGGCTTGGTCTATGGGTATCTATATACAATAAATTTACACTATAATATAAATACAAGGACCTTACAAATTAGGTTGAGAGAGCTAAGATTTAGGCTCTTACACGGGAGCTCGAAAAGAAACACGTCCGTCCTCGGCATAAATAAATAAATAAATAACATAAATAAATAAAATGTTTAGTAGTTATCATGCATCCCATCTTTTCTTTAAATGTTTTGGTCAAGATGATGTATGTGTACCCTCAATTTATATTTGTCCTGAGTGGTTTCACGCAATACGTGATTGCATTGCCTGTACCCTTGCTATTTTTACATATATGTGTAAGTTCAGGGTTTGCCCTTAACTTTTCTTTTCACTGTCGCTTGGCAGTACCAGTATTTGAACGAATTGTGACTGGTCCACAAGGTTAGATTTTGACTGACGTCCGTCAGGTTTTGACTGGTCCGTCAGGGTTTTTGACCGCTCCGTCAGGGTTTTTGACTGCTCCGTCACTTATACGGCGTGTGCACGCAGTATTCAACCATTTTCATATTAAAATTATGTTTTGGACTGTCAGACATATCTAATTATCCTAATTACTTTAATTATAGAGTTAATACACTGTCTTAGCAAATACACACACCAACAATAACTTGATTAAAGGTTAGTAAATCTATTTATTGGAAAACGAAACAATTTTACAAAAGTAAGGCTTATATGCACATGTATAAGCTAAATATGTTCATCGTTTGTAAAATAACTATATGTAAAAACTTTTGTTCTAACAAACAAAACACTGAAAACCTGCAAAACATAGCATGTAACAAAATACCAGATTGTCACTAAAGAATTTTTCGTCCATGGAATTACATTCTCATCCATAGCGCGCTGTTTTGATCCTGTCCTTGAAAGGCACTCAGACTAGCTCATCTGCCCCAGGTTCGTGCTATCACTTCTTTCAAATCTGTTACATTTCCTTAGATTTACAGACATTTTGTTAGATTTCCTTAGATTTTTCCTGATGTTCCTTAGTTTTACTTTAAATCATCAAAAGTAAGAGTTATTGCCCCTGTATGCATACACAGTTTGTATATGTGAAAGTTGCAGTAGGCCAGAAGAAGTGCATGCTGTTGAAAAAAGCGCAAAACCTTTCAAAAGGTAAAAGTCAATTCATGGAAAATAGCATTCCTTTTGGCAACTAAATAAGGAAATATCTATTTTTTACCCGTCCGGTGTCACTTCACAGACATAACATGTACATGTGGCCGTAGGCCAGCCCTAGGGTAGCATGAAATCTGACGTCATGCTTAGACTAGCCCGTGGCTGTGCCTAACATGCGGCCGGCAACTCAGGCTGTTTGTGCCGTGCCTAGTCAAATCTGCGTCAATGCTATACAGCGCGCAAACTGGACCGAGGGTATAATAAGTGGTTAATTTTTTATGCAACATTATTCGTAAAAATATCGAATATTTACAGAACATTCCTTAGAATTTCCTTAGAATTTGGCATTTTCCTTAAGATTTCTTTGATTTTTTTTCACTCAGAAATTTCCTTAGAGCGTTCAAATACATTTCAAAATTTCCTTAAAATAAAGGAAATTTCCTTTGAAAATGGAAGCACTGCTGCGGATTAGCACGTGTGTGCACAGCGTTCTATGCATAGCGCGTAACAACTTTTTTCTATTGGTCCGAACAGATATCAATACATCATCATACAACCAATAGAAAGTATTCTTTATGCTGTGTGCAAGTGCCCATAGCACGTATAAAAAAGCTTTTCCTTATTAAGTCAAACGAGAACACCTTGCATAATTTGTCATACAACCCCAATAGAAATATTTCGTTACCATGATTTTAGAATCATGCTCACTCCCAAAATGTAAACATCGATCGAGGCAGACAGGCCTCTGGTCTTCTAGTCGTCGTCGTGTCGACGTCCGAGTGTTTATGTCTTGCAGCATGTATGTACAGGGCCACAGCATTGCGTACGCAGTACAATCCTGATTGGCTGATGAATTTATATTCAAGTAAATAAAAGCCTACCAACCCAAATAACGAAAACTACAGTTTCGTAAAAGTTATCTGGGACGATTGCCCCTATTGCATTGTCTGGTACGACCTTCTGTGTTCGTCGCGTACCTGTTTGCAAATTGCATGCAAGGGCTGTTCAGTTCCGCGCTTGCTGGGAGATGATGGTTGTGTGGCTTTGCAAAACGCAGTGTTGACCAACTTAAAAAAAAAATACAGGAGACAATGTACACAAAAATTAGCTCCAGGGGTCAGGTACCACTACAGTTTTTTTTTTTTTTAATAAAAGATATAGGTTCTACTATGTGATTTTATAGGTTGGATCGGGCTATCAAAAACAGTTATTTTTTATTTGGCCTAAGTGTATGTGTGTTCCTTTAAACGTAAAAGGTTTCAATGAATTGGTGCGATAACCGGGAACTTTTTCCAAAACTAACACGATTGATCAGTTCTTTTGTCTGGCAATCTTTTATGTATACTCTGCTACATGTAGTACGGCACTCTTTCTGAAGCTAGAGATACTGGGTAATACCATCCCTCCACATGTTTTGATCATCTGATTGGATTTTAGGGAGGGCATTTGTGACGTACTGTATTGAATTTTGTATACCTGCATCTCCCAGTTTTCTCATTTGGCTGTTGTTAACAACATTGAGTTTCGAAGATGATTTTCAAGACTCCTGCTTGTCGTGTTGGTATCAGTAAGTTTCTCCTTACCTACCATAGGTAGGCTCATGTATATTTTACGTTACCTTCAAGATGGGAATTATCTAACAATATTTACCTTTTGTTACCTAGTTTAACGAATTAGGTAAATTTATGTAAAGAAATACATAAATAATGAACCTTGGCGAATAGTATGTTTCAATTCGATTGTTCCCGAATGATTTATTGCTGTGAACTCTTCGATTCAAACGCGACAGTACGAATACCTGCTACACCTATAGTCATTCGCTTGAGTTAAACATGTTTTTTTTGCAATAAAAATTTGGCATAACTGCTAATGAACACAGGCACCAGATACAAAACAGGAAATGGGACGTCCCTACTTTATCACGGCCAAAAAAAAAACACGAAAATTACAGAATTAAAATTAATGGTTTAATGATAAAATTTAATAGATGAACGAATATCCTGAAAATAATTATAATGATATAAGTTTTTGTGTTTGGCCATGAAACATCGACCAATTAGAGCGTGAGTCAGTGAGACGCAAAGGAACTTGCTCTCTGTGTGGCTCAAGGCTGAGTCGCTTGCATTTTGCGCCTTCTAATCCTGTTCGTATTAGCATAAAATACAGAACCAAGTTATTTATATTCCTATATCTATGTTCGTAAGTCGATACGTAATACACGCGCAATGGTAGTATACGAATTTCTTTTCGCTGCTTCAAATAGTACAATGATTTCCTAAGCCATGTAATTTAACTTAAAAATCCTTGGAATTTAACGCGTTCAGAGGCGTTCTTGAGGCAGAATATTTGACTTTGTTAATAAGATTTTGAGTCTTTACAACACATACGTTAAAGGAACGTACCTGCGTAAATCCTTCTAAAAAAGGGTTGTCAATGCATTTCCATGACCCTACCATTGATCGTTAGTTGGAGCCAGCAAGTGCGAAGTGGGCGTGGTTTTATGTTGGAATTATGCCATATACGAACAGGATACTTTAATACCCAGAAAAAAATAGTCTAAGTCCGCACATTATCAACGCCCATGAATATCAAGGGTAGACACCATTTTCACTATTCACTTCAAACCTATTACAAATAATGCACTACTTAAGTGTTTGAGCTCGTGCTTTTACCTCAACTCAAGCATCTCGTTTTTATACAAATACACAGGCTGGACGATTAGTACAATTTAATACTCGAATAATCGCAAACAATTACTACAAGAACTCGATTATATGCAATACATTGGCTTCCGCATTTTTTGTGCATCCTACTTCCAGTGCCATTTTAACGACAACACTTAATAGACGGTATCGATAGGACAATTTTGTGTTTTGGCTCTATTTATTCCCAATTTGCTGATAGCGTGCGTGCTGAGAATAAACAGGTCGCGTCAGGTAAATGTATACGAAACCTGGAGTAATCAATAACAATTCAATGCAAATATTTAGGATTTACAAGTAAGTCAGTAATTTTTCACACAGGTGGGTATAAACGTATGCGAATTTGGTCTGATTCCCATAACCGCGTATACATTTAACTTTTTAAAAATACCCAACAAACAAAGCCTTGAAAAAGAAAGAAAAGCTGCTTCGTACTGATTTTAAAGCAGACCTTTGACTAGAAACTGGAGACCTTTTTGCCTATAAATTAGTGAAATAATTTCAAAAAGACACAGTGTAATAAGCACTGGAAATAGTGGGGTGACTATAGATTGCAGTTGGAGAATCATACTTATATATAAATGTTCTTACTCTTCAAAAAAATAATTCTGTCCGAACGGGAAAAATGGCATTTTTCCGGGAAATAGTAAACTAAAAAACCACGGTGAAAAGCTACAAAATCATATACCCAAGCTGCAAACAAATTAATCAATTTGTTCTAAGAACAGTCTTTTAAATGTTTGGAGGCTATGAAAACTCTGGAAGGACACTTTAGGGCTTAAATATTGACGATGAATACGTCCTTTTGATAGAGCCAGCATTGATGTGAATATTTACGTTCTATGATGTGTCCCTCAGAGCCCACCTATAGGAGGCCAATTGATTGCCGAAATATCAATATGCATAAATGAAAATGGTTAATCTTTGGACTTTTACCCTAAATCAATGCTTCTCTTTTTCATTTATATTCCGAGTTACCCAAGATGCCCAAATCGAAGTAAGTCTTTAAAATGTTTTACCCTCACGAATTAATTTGTTGAAACAAATATCCAACACAACTTGTATGCAATGTTCTTATGAACACAAGCAGGATAACCCAGATCCGTGACCTTGCACACACAGATGAACTTTCACGCAAACAAACAAACCTGGTTCTCTGAAAGTTAGCCATTATCCAAAATATATATTTGTTGTTAATTTAGTTGGTGATGTATACTGGAAGCTTGTTAAAGGGGCATCGTAAAAAGAATTAACAAGGCTCAAGTCATAATTTTAGGGATATGATCACCATTATGACACGTTAGTAATAACTGCTCCCTTTTTGATATATATATATATTGTATATAAGTTTTTCTCACGGATCCTGATGTACCTTTGGTGTCAATATTTGTTACCATGTTGTTCACTTATAGAAGTTTATCAAGTCATAGACTATTTGGAGAGTTGCACTGATGGCTAATATGTTGACTCAAAGTGTACGTATCGTTGTTCCATCAGGGGTGCATTGCACTTTGTCATTGGACGGTCCCACATCAACTTGTGAAACTAGCTACGTTTGAGTCATCTTCGTTACCTTTATTGCTGTAAAGTCAAAACTTCTTATTTATTGCTCTGTTTTATCTGTTAATCGAAAACCCGCGCTCACTGGTATGTATTCCAAGGGTTGTACAAGGAATTTTGGCTTTATTGCATGAGTAGGTTTTAACTATAAGGATTTCCCGCTTACATGGCTTTCAAATATTCTAGAACTAATCCTCTAAGAAAAAATGTATGATTGTTAGCGCGAAATTCCATATTTAGCAGCACTTTTGAAATTATATGGCTATGCGTAATTCAAACTCATTTAAACTATATAACGGTATCAACTTATAGCCAAATCTAAGCCTGTTCATTTGTACACAAATCTCAACCCATTCACTTGTACACAAATCTAAGTACTCTGAGTATCGCTTTGCCAAGAAAGGTCAGCTGTGTCTGACCTTCACAACCCTAACTATCAATCATCTCTCTGTAGGAGGGTCCAGGGACCTCCCATTTCATGAATTTAGACTGTTGGAAATCAGTTAGAAAAGGGAATTGTGTAGTGTATGTAGATCGTTAGAAAACGGATCGCTTTTGATTTATTCTGCGCGAAATACGAGTACCTTCAGAGTCTCCCTTATTCCACTTGTGGTAGTTGCTGGTGTATTGTGGCTCACTGGCTCAGCTATCAATCATCTCTACTGGAGGGTCCAGGGGAACCTCCATTCCATGAATTTAGACTGTTGGAAATCGGTTAGAAAAGGATTGCGTAGTATGTGCGATCGTTAGGAAAACGGATCCTTGCGTGGCTTATCTGCGCGTAATACAAAGTGCCTTCCTGAGAGTCTCCCTTATGCCGCTTGTGGTAGTTGTGGTGTATTAGGTGACTCCGGAGGATGAGACGACATACCCTTTCTGCCCTATTATTAGCGCTGTCACTAATTATCATCCCTGACGCACCGGAGGTTGTCACAATACCACCCGTAATGTAATGTGGCCTTTACTTCGCTATTTTTCGGTACTTACTCCAAAGGTGTGATGTTTATTCTTTACAAACTTACTCTCTCAGTGAACAATGCTTGTGTTTGGAAAAGTTGGTCTAATTATACTCCCCTTTTGTGTCCCCGGTACTACACCTGGCTCGTGGAGTACTCGTGGCCGAGCGGTCTAGGCGCAACCGAATTCAGTTCTGGGTGTTGCCAGCAGCAGGGGTGTGGGTTCGAGCCCCGGTCGTGACACTTGTGTCCTGCTGAGCAAATTGTATGTAAATCCAATGGTACTTCTGTCCTTCTGGATGGGACGCGTCAAAACCGTAGGTCCGGTAGTGTTTATGTAATGCGTAAAGAACCCAGGATACTTATCGTAAAAGGTGTTTCCTGGTTTGGCGCCTCCAGGAATAGGGCAACTAGATTGAGTGTGCGCTTTATAAATTCAGATTGGATTGGATGGATTGGATTGGAGTTACTATGCTAAGTGTACTAATAACAATATCGATCTTGTTTCCTCCAGTGTTGTCGCTACTGGCCACACCTCCTTTTGCCCAAATTAAGCACCAAAACATCTTGTTTGACATTTATAATTTACTTGTCCCCCCAAACTGTAGCCCATTGCCATCCAAACCCTTGAGAAACTTAATAACCACTGCTTGATAACACTTTAGTGACGGCGCCATTAATATTGTCGTGGAGGTGGTTTTAATTGTACTTGCGATCCTTCTATGGACCGCGCAGATATAGGCTGACCGAACATCGTCCCCGGTCTCAACGGCTCTGAAAATGTTCTCACTAATTTTAATTTTGTGTGATGTCCTGGCGCAGACTAACCCCCGGGTTAAATGGGTATACCTGGATGAGAAGAGCCCTTTCTCTCCCGACAAATTTCTCCGGGTTAGAGCTTGATCGACTTTATGCTCCTCCCACTTTGATACCAGCTATTCGCTCTTGTCAAATTATTCTTTGTTCTCTGTCCGACCACTCTGCCGTTCATCACACTCTATAGCTCCTTCCTCTGGCACAGAGGCAGTGCTTACTGGCATTTCAATAACTCTCTTCTCATTGACAAAATTATCGTGATTATACATCTTTTCTGAATCAGATTGGCAATGGAAAAACGTCATTTTAACGACGTATGCAAGTGGTGGGACCTCAGCAAGGAAGCAAATCAAAACCCTCACCCAAAAATGCAGTTCCAGACTCGCCAGAGAAAACAGAGCTGCCTTTCTTCCTTAATTCCCAAATTGAGGAGCTTCAGTCTGCTCCACATCACACCAGAAGCCCAAAAGGATCCTCAAAGAACAGCGCAAAGAATTCGTGTTACTTTAAAAAATCAGGCTCAGGGCGCCCTCGTCCAATCATTTTTCAACACCTTAACGAAGCTGCACTAGCTCTTCTTATTTTTCAACCTTGAAAATCTCATTCTATTTCTAAAACCCTCTGTAGTATTCGTCTTCCTGATGGTGAGTACACAGCTACCCGGATGAAATAAAAAACCACTGCTAGACTTTTCCACTAATCTTTACAGTCGCGTTCCTACTGACGAGGACGCCCTAGAGCCCTTTATTATCCGATTTATCTCGGCGATCCTCTGGACGCAGAGGATCTTGATATCCCTCTTCGTCCAGAGGAACTTGATTGTGTTGTCAACCAACTTGGCAAAATAAAACGCCTGGGTTTGACGGGTTGACCTCAATTTTTGTTTCCTTTTTGGTCATTAATTAACAACGATCTTTCGACGTTCTAAATTCTGCTATTATTTCTGGTTCCCTCCCCGTTCTTTTCTGAAAGCTTGTAGTCACTCTCATTCCCTAAAAGGTGATCTCTCTGAAATTTCCAACTGGCGTCCTGTCTCCCTCCTGAATACTGATTACAAAATTTTGCCAAACTTCTTGCGAATAGACTCAAACAATCCATCAGTAATATTATCAAACAAGATCAATCTTGTTATGCTTTTGAACGCACTATATATGATAATTTAAACTTGATTCGTGACGTTATTAATTTTGCAATGTTAATGATTTACCTTTGGGCGTGGTCAACCTTGATCAGCGTAAAGGCTTTTGACAACGTTGACCACGACTATCTTTTGAATGTTATGAGAGCCATGGGATTCGAAACATTTCTTTCTTATCTCCATCTTTTGTACAGCAGTGCGGGGGCACATTAAGGTGTGCGGTTCTTTGTACTGCCCTTTGAGAAAGGCATCGGCACAAGGTTGTCCACTCTCCGGGGAACTGCTGCTGCCGCATTGCTATTGAACCCTTTCTCAATACTCTTCGTAAAAGATTTGCAAAGACGGGTTTCCCTCTGCCCAACACTCAAAAGTACTGTTCGGTTTCAGCCTATGCTGATGACATCACTATTTTTATCACCTCCGACCTCGGTTTGAAACCATTCAAAGTGTATAGTCTCTTCAGCGAATCCTCTGCTGCAGGTTTGAATTACGAAAAATCCAAGGGTTATGGGTCCGGGTCGTGGACCAGACAGACAAACAAGTCGCTTCATTCCAGTGGAATAATCAAGGTTTAGCCTTCCTGGAGTTCACCTAGGTAATAACAACAACTACAATCAACAAAACTGGAAGGTACAGACAAACTTGCCAAAAACACTAGCCTGCTGGAAACATCTTTCCTTTAATCTGTCCCTCAAAGGGAAAGTCTTAATTGCTAATCAGTTAGCCGCCACTAAAATCTTTCACTTTCTTGCCGTCCTCCATGTCCTGAAAATAACCTACGTGAACTCAAGGCTTGCTTGTCGATTTCGTCTGGTCCAACAAACGACACCTACTTAAATAACGGACACTCTTTCAGAGCTGCGACTAAAGGGTGGAATAGGTCTGGCTTGTCTCCAGACACATAGCCTCACTTTCAGATTCAAACTTCTTCAGAGGTATCTCGCTTCAAACCCCCACCCTGTTTTACGTTAATGGATTGCAATTTACATAAATACAAACGTCAACCTCAGCTATCAACTTTTCCTTTTGGATCTAGACCCTAAATTATTTACTATTTTCTACAGTGAAACACTGCGTGCTGGATAAAAATCGGAGCAGATCAGATTACCCACAAATTCAGTCAACCATATCATCAATCTACCAATCATTTATCCGCCCCTCGTTAACCCCTTGCCGGGCGGTGCGGCGCGCTTGCTGCAAGACTCCAAGGGCGGGCACTCACTTCATCAAAGCAACTCCTCAACTTCAGCACCCGGCAAGTGGCTTCCGGCTAAAGACATCCATCTGGTCCCTTCACTGCATCCGTCCTCCTTCTGTTCGTCTTTTTCAACGGGATATCTCTCGCCTGCACCACCATATCATCTTCCGGCAGAACTTTTCAATCTCGACGGTCTTTTCAACATAACTTCTCACCACTCGAAGATCTTCCACTCCTTGCTTTTCTCCAGGCTGTGTCTTCATCGACAAGGACACAGATGTGTCCCTCACTCTCATCAAAATCGCTTTATCTTCTCTTCAACCAGAAAATCAACGACAACTCTTCTCCAACTTTAACACCCTGGCATGACCGTGGCTACTTTCCATCTTCTCTTCACATCCCTGGAGAGCAATTTACCAGCCGCCAACATCCAAGAAAGAAGAGGACGTCCAATATAAACTTCTACACAACGTTCTGCCTCTCTTCCAGTCTTACATCACCTCAACTCTCAACATCTCTTCTGACTGTGGGTGGTGCGGCGAGAGGAACCATCACACATCTTTTATTACTTGCCCATCTATACAACCAGCTCTCAACCTTCTTCACAGCCTCATCAGTCGTCTTCTTCCAAACCTTCAACTAAATTTTGACATTTACTGGACTCTCGTTCCGCTCTGCTCGGAGTCGAAAACAAAGGGGCTGTCCGCCTGGCAAATTATCTTAGCGTCAGCCTAAAAACGTCATTTACTGGCTCTATCGTACCTCAAACCTCCGACCCCTTATTAGTTTGGCAATACCGGTTTGAAAAACAAAATCATCTTGGAATTCAATTATCATAAGCTGAATAACTCCATTTCCACTTTTTCTCTAAATTGGTCTTTTTCGATTACAGTAACGATCGAATGATATGGTTGATTTGAATTACCGCGTTTTTTATTGTTCTCTATAATATTTATTTCTTTACCCTTGTCTTATCCCTAGGTTGACGGGCTTGAGCAGGTCTTGTCGCTTTTAGACGAGCCGTGGTGTTTTCATACTTAACCGCCACCCTATATCGCATGGGGGACTGGCAGTGGGCACTTTTGTGCCCACACCGGACTATAAGGATTATGCCCCCCTCCCCGGCTCCCTTCCTTTTCTCTCCCCTCCCTCCCCCAAGACAAGGATATCGACAATGTAAAAATGTACTTTACTGTCGCTCCCTTTTCCCCCTCCTCTTATGCCTTGTTGCTACCCTTTGGAAGGACTTGGGGCATCCAGCTTCCGAAGGTAGCAGCAACCTTCACAGCATTCTAGTTAAAGTTTTGTTTCTGGTTTTCATTGTATTAATTCTACTATTAAGGTACTGAATGTATTTCTTTACAATTCTTTTAATTTTGTATATATCTATATAATATGCTGTTTTTTCAAAGAATTTGAAATAAGTTCTCCTTTGAAAAGTAAAAAAAGGTATTTATTGTTATTTATTTATTTATTTATTTATTTATTTATTTATTTATTTATTTATCTTGTGAGCGGACGTGTTTCTCAGCTCCACATAAGTCTTACATTTTAGCTTTCCTGACCTTGTATGGTCCCTGTTTTTCACTCAATTTTGTGTTATATTGTATATAGATATTGCTAGACCAAGTCCTACCCTGTATATTTGTTCATTTGTTGTTTTTTAACATTTTTTTGGTTCATGCTTGTTGGGTTCTTTGCTTTGCTGGCCATCATGGCCGCGCGGGCAGGTCCCTCTCCACTGTTGGGCGTCGGGGCCGATTTCTGGGGAGCTAAGATTGATCTTAACTGTGTATCAATCTTAATTGCTTAGCAAAGTGTGATGTCTGTCCACAAATCACTATGGTAATACTAACAGCTCGTCTTAAGATGAATCTTAGTGCTTTGTGAAATCAGGCCCAGGCGTGTCCAGGACGCTCCATACCAATCCCATTGTTCCTGGTGTCGAACCATTCCCGGCGTCACCAGGAACAATGCGTGCATTTTCAAGCTATAGAAAACGTGTCACTCAATAACTATCTCACCAGTTTTTTCTCGTTCTTTTCCCAATCTTCGTATCTGTTCAGCGAGTAGAATTTCCAAAAATCGTACTGGCATGTTTACCTGGCTCGAGGGATGATGTCGCCGACGCCACTTATCCCACGGGTTGACGCACAGCGACTCATTTCTCGAGCTCTCCTCTGTTCAACTTACTCGTCTGACCCTCTCTAACGTGTACCCCGAAATTCCAAACTATGTCCTTGTACAAAATATCTCTAGTTTTGTAAAGTTGTATCCCTATCCGACCCATACCCATAGGAATGAAAAACAAGGATCTCTCTCATGTAATGTCTTTTTCGTCGGCAAGTCCAGGTATTGTTCAAGCCAAATATCACCCTTCCTGACAGCATAAACTTCTCCTTCTCCGGTATTAACTATCGTGTCTTTCTTTCCACGGAGACGGTCCGCTGCTTCAACTGCGGAGAGTACGGTCATATTAGTAGATCTTGCAAAGAAACCCCCACCCGTGATAATCAACAAGGTAAGCCCGACAATCCCTGAACCCCCTCCCACTTTCAAGCATCAGAAGTCCGACCTAAACATCCTGCCAAAACATCCAAACCCTTAACCTCTCCTCCAGTCTCTCCCGAACGCGGCCCCCGACCTTTGTCGGGGACCGCGAAACTCTCAACAGCCGAACCCGTCGCGAGCGGCAGGACCTTGGGCCCCGACCTGCGTTGGGGCCCAGGTCTCTGGGTGCACCTACGCACCACGCCTGCTCGGGCCCGGTCCGCTGCGGGACGCTCAACCTTCTGCTCCGGCCTCTACCGGGAGGCTGGCTGTGAGCGGTGGACGCCGGGACTCCCGATCTCTGTCAGGATCCCCGGTTCTGATCCCGCAGTGCCCGGGGCGGGGTGCCTGCCCACGCTGGGCACTCCTCTGCCTCGGTGCCGACGAAATGGACACCAACAATTTCATCTGGGTATCCACCTGCCCCGACCGATTGTATTCCGATGCCGTGACTAAACGCAAATTCTCCCTTACCCAATCAGTAAGGTTGCCTGATTCCCCTGAAGTCTCCTAACTCCAACGAAAACTAAGGAAAAAAAAACCAACCGACTGCCCCCACAGACAGCACCCCACCTCTAACCCAAGCTCTAGACTTCTTCGAAAACCCACGGAATCATGAGTACGCCACCCAATCTTCCCCACCCCTTCATCCCAACCCACACCCCCACCCCTTCATCCCAAGCCACACCTTTCCCTTCCTCCCAACTCACCCCACTCCTTCCTCCCAACCCACCCCACTTCCTTCCTCCCAACCCACCCCACTCCCTTCCTCCCAGCCACCCCTCCCTTCCTCCCAACCCACCCTCCCTTCCTCCCAACCCACCCCTCCCCTTCCTCCCAACCCACCCCACTCCCTTCACCCCACCCCACTCCCTTCACCCACCCCTTCTTCACCCACCCCTGACCCCTACCCTGGTTGTCCCTGAAACCCCATCCTCATCCAATCCAAATACCCCCTTCCCACTCCATCCATACTTACCACCATGTCCACCTCTGACCGTCTCTCCGTGGATGAAACCAGCGAGGACTCGTCTCTGTGGGAGGAGGAAGAAGCCTATCCTACCTCCCTTCCAACCCTCAATAAACCTCTCAATCACCAAGACCTTGTTGCATTCATCTCGTCTGTGAAATGTCAACGGAAACCTATAGAAATCGCACGCAAATTCACCCATAACATACCTGGACTTGTTCGTCAACTCAAGCCCTTACGTAACAGCCCACTCCTTCAAAATGCTATGCAGCAGAGGATAAAAAAAACTCATAAAAAAACTCGATGCTAAATAACACTCTTACCATGGATTTCTTTGTTAGATTCGTTTCCCTCTCCTTTGTAATGGCACTGTCACTAATTACCCTTAACACCGGAGGCTGTTGCAATATCACCCGTAATGCCTCTCTGAAAGATTATTTTGAACTTCTTGCCCCCAAAAATGATATTATTCTTTTTCAGGAAACTTATAACGATAAAAAGTAATCACCCCTGCTGGAAAAATTGGCCCAACTACATCCCTATTTGTGCTCCTGGGGTACCGGGTTCTGGAGTCACCACACTTATTCATCGCAATATCGAAGCAATAGCCTCCGTTGTTATCGCCAGTGGTTCTATTTTATATGTTAAAGTTAAAATTAATAATGATATCTTCAATATAGGTGGACTTGGTTTAGCTTGTCTCCAAGCACGCAGCCTCACTTTCAGATTCAACAGTATTCAACGTTATCTCCAATTTAATTCCATCCTTGTTTCTGTCTCATGGATTACTTTCTTCGACAATACAAACACTTGATTCTTGATTACCAAATTTTTCTTACTGATATCGATTCCAAATATCTCACCAGTCTGCCTGTTTTCTACAGTGAGGTCCTACGTACTTGGATGACACTTGGAGCTCGAGTTGAAACACCCATAAATCAATCAACCATGTTATAAATCTCCCTAATCTACCCTCCTTTTATCCGTGACTTGCCGGGCACTCGGTTCTCTCTGCTCGACTCCTCGCGGGTGGAGTCAGGCTCGTCAGACACCTCATCAACCTGAACACCGGCACCTGGCTGAATGCTGAGGATCTTCACTTTTCAACCTCGAGTCTCCGTCTTCCTTCACTTCGTATTCTACATAATGAACTCTCTCGCCTGCACCATGCCATCTCTACATCCTTTCCGTCACTCTTCGACAACACCGGACTTCATCAGGACTTACCTCACTTCTCCACCATCGCCTCTCGCCCTGAATCACCCGGCCAAGTCTTCCTAGATGGTAAAACGGACGGCCTCACTGCAACCTCCAAATCTATCTATAATTTTAATCACCACGTCAACGAGCTCTTTTTCGTCTTCATCTACCCACTGACATGAACTTGGTTTCCTCCTCCTCACAACATCCCATGGAAAGCAATCATACCAGCTGCCAACTTCCAGAAGGAGGAGATGTCCAGTTCAAACTCTTCCTTAACATCCTGCCGTCTCCTACCGTCTATCATCACCTGAATCCTGCCATCTCATCATCCTGCGGCTGGTGCGGCGAGAGAGGCACGATCCATCACCTCTCCATCATCTGTCCGTCCATTCAGCCCGCCCTCAACTTTCTGCACAAGCTACTTTCGCACCTTCTTCCAGATATCAAGCTGAACTTTGACCTTTACTGGGCCTGTGATTCCTCACATAGGGTCGAAGCAGGGAGACCGATGCCTGGCAAATGTCTGGCTTTACCGAACCACAAATTTCTCCTCCCCTTGTTGTATGGACCCACCGATTAAAAAACAAAAAATCATTCTTGAGCACAATTACCATATCTTCACCAACTCTCTCAACAAATTCCTCCCTAAATGGTCCATCAACGATACTCTCTTTACTAAGCAAATGACAAAATAACATGGTTGATTTAATTCTGTAATAATTTAATTTTTTCCTCCCTCCCCAGGTCACCGAGGCGTGGGTAGTCGCCGCCCCTCCTCGGCGGGACGTGGTGTCTTTTCACCGCCCACCCCGGTGGCCTGACCATTTCCCAACAGGGGCCTACTGGCAGTGGGCATGAGATGCCCACATCCAGACGCCAGTGAGCCCCACTCCTCCTTCCCCTTCCTTTCCTTTCCTTCCCTTCCCTTCCCTGAGTCCTCACCTTCCCGCTTAATTATGACTGATACCTGCTGATTTACTGTTTTTGATCAAATTAATTGACTGTAAGTTTACTTGATAATGTTTCAACTGATTTAATTATAATTCTTTTATTTCTGTATATACTGTGTTCTTCAAGGATTTGAAATAAAGTTTTCCTTGAAAAAGTAAAAAGTATTTATTTGTTATTTATTATTATTTTTATTATTATTATTATTTTACAAAAATTTATTTATTCCCTCCCTCCCAGGTCACCGAGGCGTGGGTAGTCGCCGCCCTCCCCGGCGGGACGTGGTGTCTTTTCACCGCCCACCCCGGTGGCCTGACTCGATTAACAGGGGCCTACTGACAGTGGGCACGAGGTGCCCACATCCAGACGCCAGTGGGCCCCACTCCTCCTTCCCTTTCCTCCCTTCCCTAAGTCCTCACCTTCCCCGCTTAATTATTACTGATACATGCTGATTGCTATTTAATGTTTCAATTATTATACTGATTGATTTAATTATAATTCATGTATATTGATCTCATAAATTGACTGTCAAGTTCTGATTTAATTATAATTCTTTTAATTTTGTATATACTGTTTTCTTCAAGGATTTTGAAATAAAGTTTTCCTTGAAAAAAGTAAAAAAAAGTATTTATTTATTTATTTATTTATTTATTTATTTTTAATTAACAAAATGGGAATCAGCGGGAATTTCAATAACTTCATTTTCACATTGTAACAACTTGAAAATGGAGACTAGTTCCCAAATTGGCTGTTATTTCTGTATTTTAGAAACTGAAAATGTTACCCTTTTCTCTTTTAAGTAATAAATCAACTTTTACCTTTGAATACTCTAGGGTCTTTCGGACGACGACGACGCAGCCCACAACTACCCGGTAGGTCTATGTCATGTTTAAAGCAATTTAAAAACGTACGTTCATTTTCAAGACATACATCATTATCCAAACTGCAATCCAAGGCTTGGTGGTTCCATAACTCCTCAATAGCAATATTCCTCAATGACCTTGATTTAAACCTCAGTGTTTTAGAAACCCAATGGTATAGTAATTGGTATTGACAACAAAAATAGTACTGGTAAACGGGGAAATCAAAATTACAAATGACATATCCTACAAATACAATTTTTATTATTTTAATAAGGTTACTGGCACTTCATTTCAATTAAATACGAATGCCCATTTTTTTATCAAAAAAAAGTGTATAAAGGCAAACCTTTATTTTTGCAGTTGAAACCGCTTGTGCAATATTGTATTACTGTAAAGATTTATTAGTCATTGTTTCATATTAATTCGTCTTTTTATTAAATGTCTCTTAATTTGGTATGATGTAAATGTAATTGCCAGTGGTACCGTGCATGAAGGCATTCAGGGACCAATTAAATAAAGCTGCTTAGCAAAGAATATTGCTAAGCAATATAAAATAGACTACCAGCCAAAATACACATTTATTTTAAAAGTTTTACATTTATTTTAATAATTAGTCTACTCAGCAGCACTAACGAACTAGCCCCATGCCACATTTAATTAGCTTCCATATGCCCTGGCATGAGTCACTGGCATTGTTTTGATTTGTATGTATTTTAGTGTCAAATAATAATAATAATTAATCTAAGGTTTATTATTTGTTATTCTCTTCTCAGAGGAAACCTGCACCCCAATTGACGGTTTCCCCAATGGAGGCGTAAACTGTACCAACGACAACCGAGTCAACAGTGTGTGTACGTTCCGTTGTAAGAACGGCTATGCCTTCCTCCCTGGTAGTGATGAAACATGCACATGTAATGAGTTGCGTGATTGGTCTGCGCCACCTCCTAAATGCGTTAAGAATAACCAGAAATTTGTCAAGGGTGGGCGGTGACCAAGTTTGGGGAAAAGAAATAGCCCAAAATTTTACATAGGAAATAGCTACCTTATTTTAAGGTTTGCTATGGGGATTTTATTTCTTCAATTTACTGCTTTTATTTTATGCAAAAAGACCCAGGTGTAAGGGGATCCCCAAGCTTGACTACGTTCATGTATTGTTATATAACTCACAAACAGATCCTTGTCATTCGATTGGTGGAACACCATCATGTGTCATCCACTAGTTTTGCCATTTCGCCTTCGCTTCACAATGAGTCTAAGAGAACGTAAACAACTGTGAAATAAAACTTACTATAATTATAAGACAGGGAACGTGTAAAGGGACGCTCGTAGTTCGGATCGCATTTAAATGTGATCGGACAGATTTCGGATCTTCGAAATAACCTCTTGAAATGATGTCCAATTGCAGCCAAAATTACTGGATCGATTGGAATTCTGCCGTGCTGTGTTTTAAACGACTTTTTCACATAAAGGTATAAATGTTTGCCCGATTGTGAGGCCTTTCTTAGCCACCATACTTTGTGTATGGGAAATTACCCCCATGCCAAAAAAAGGGAAAAAGCGCGTCACCGCACCCATTTTAAAGACCTATGACCAGAAATCGGAGACATTTTTGGGCCATACTTTCGAGCAGCATCGATCCTACAATTGTTATAGACCCTGGGAAGAAGATTGCGATTCGACAAACAAACTTTTTAACAAAATAGTTACCAGGTAGAACAACTCCTCCTATAGACCTGTTCGATCTTTGTAAATAAGATCGGCCAACTGAGAGTGAGAGACTGGTATACATCCAGAAGCGTTTCTGGTTCTCATTTAAAATTATTTTATTTAAAAATTCAATTCATGCGAAGGAAAACGCCAATATCGATAATTTTGTGAATATGAACTGGTGCTCATGTGAACTGGTGACATGTATCTTTGTGTGAGTTATATAAAATAAATATTGTCGTAAAATTTGAAAACGGTAACGTCTGAACTGATCTATTGCATTAAAGTTATTGACAAAAATAATGTGTGAGTTATATAAAACAAATATTGAGTTCCTTCATTTCATCCATGCAGCAATGTTACAATTGGACTCTTACAGACACCCATATTTGTATAATATTGTCACTGTGCCACACTTTGTTATTCGTGTTCATGACGGCTGTATCACAGTTTCCACACTTTGTTATTCGTGTTCATGACGGCTGTATCACAGTTTCCTATATGATTGTAGTTTTTAACAAAAATATAAATATTTACTTTTACATTTCCTAACAATACCATGATGGACACAGGGACATGAATTATTCACAATATATTTTTGATTGTTTGAAATTTGAACTTTTCATATGAGTTGTTTATGATTTCGGTAAGGTAACGCTTTGAACTTGTCGTTGGCTACGCTTAATTTCTATTATCAGCAAATTACCCAGAAACTATGTCTAACTCATTATGTAAGGCACCAATATGGTAAACAGGTTTATGGAGTAGCGGTGATTTCTTGTTACGATTGGGGAAGGGAAGGGGGATGTAGGGAGCAGTACCAAAGATCTACCCCGAAACTCCTTCCCCTCGACCGATAAATTGCTACATCGTTGATTTTTTCTTATTTTAATGTTACATTTTACTGTGTTTTATTTGTTGTAATTGTTAAGTTTGAAGCTGCGGTTTCAATGAATAGGCTAATTGGGTGACTGTAATTTTTGAAAAATACAAAAGCAAAATCTAATAATCTGTGTGTATGCTCGAGTACAAATTGTTTAAGGGGGCAATAACATTCGTCAATGGGCGTATGTTTGTGAAATAAAACAAGTGAAATGAAAACTCTTTATTCAAGCCTAGTTTATTGTACCTGGACATGACATAAACCAAACTGAAAATAAGGACATGGACAAGGGGCCAGTTTGCTTCGGATCCACTAAGATGTTCAAGAGAGGAGAGGTACTAGATTCTGTGCTCAAAGTGGGCGGTTACGCCTCACTGAACAAATAAGACATTTAATTAGTCTAAAGTTAGCTGTCGCAACTCTCTGTGTAAGCATATGGGTGCACCCCACTAAATGCGCTGAGCCTCATTGGAGACATAATTTATAAGCATATATAACCCTCAATGCACCCTCAACCAAACAAGGAAAATCTTAATTTATAGATCGTAAAGGAAATTATATATCTCAATTTTCCAGTCTCACAGACAATGTATCTATTCTGACCATTACTTCCTTTCCAAGAAGTGTCGTGGCCGAGCGGTCTAGCTTACCGGACTCAAGTTCTGGTGTTAGCAGCAGAATGTGGGTTCGAATCCCGGCCGTGACACTTTGTCATGAGCAAGACACTTAACCATAATTGCTTCTCTCCACCCAGGGGTTAAATGGGTACCTGTGAGGGCAGAGTTGGTTGATTAGCCCTATATGCGCTGTAATGGCAGCAATTGAGCTGTATACTCCCCAGGGAGCTGAGATGGTTTCAGGAATGATTTATGAGCCTTATGAGCAGGGGTAATAATATAATGCGCCTTGAGCACCACTCAGTTGGTGGATACGTGCACTATATAAGTCCACTTATTATTATTATTATTATTATTATTATTATTATTATTATTATTATTTTTTTTTTTTTTTTTTTTTTTTTTTTCATTCCTTTGGAGTCATACAACTCCATTTATTTCAATCAAAACAAAACACAGTTTATAACAATAGGTGAGTTAGAACAAAAACAAGTACATACGTAAAATATTAAATAAGGGAGACAATTTGTAAGTTAAATATATAAACAGTAAAAGATCACACGAAAACTAAAATAAGAAAGACTTATAATCAAAAGGTGAATTTAAGTTTGTCTTTGTCATAATAGCACAGAGCACAATTTTTTGCATAAATCAGGTTAAAAGCATCTATACCCAATCTGTTATTTTCCATAAGAATGAATTTCCTCAGGTTTCTTTTATACACTTTAAGTATATCAATATGAGCACTGCAATCCTTTTTTGCCACTTCACAACGAACATTCCAGATAATTTTATGCAATTTACCAATTAAAAGTAAAACCATATTGTTCGTAATGTTAATGCCGAGGATTCTATTACTGTCGAATATATAAAAATGGGTGTTCCTTAAGTATTTTTTAACAATGTTTTCTACAAAGAGCCAGGCGTCATAACATTCCTCGCATTCGATAAAAGATGTTCGATGGTTTCAGTAGACCTGTTGCAGAGTAGAGCAAACATTATTGCTGGTAATTCTAATCTATAAAGTTTGTTTTTGGTGGGAAGAATTTTATGCTTAACTTTAAACCACAAGTTCCTCTCTTCAGCTTCCATAAGAGGACAACGTCCATTTTTCCAAATATTGATATCAGGGTCAGTTATGTGAAAATAATTAATCCAATATTGGACTACAGCAGGAGGCTTAAATTGGTCAGTAATCAAACTGTAGATAGTTTTTACATTCATATCCAGAAATCTCTTATTGATGTCTCCTTTCTTATCTTTGAAAGTGAGATTGTTCAGAAAGTGGTTTGCTGGGCCCTCTCGGTTTTCAGTAATGTAATCATTGTTAATGTTTCTTTCCAAACTGGCGACTATCCTTCCTGCATTTAAGGTAAAATGTTACATCCATTTGCTAGTGTCTGATGAGACAAAATTTTACCATGTTTAAGAACATGCTTCAACTTTTAAAGCCCATAGGCCTTAAAAATTTTGCTGTCTAATTCTTTTCCATTGTCCTTGGTAACAGTACCATTTTTCCAAAGGGGAAGCTCGTGGGTTTCATTAACACAAGAAAAAACTTTATTGTAATTAATTCCAGATTTCTTGAAGGCAAGAATTAATTCCTTATAAAAACTTGGGTATTTGGACTAATAGCATTAGGATTATCTAATATGTACCAACCAAGTTCATTCTTTCCACTAGCGATACATAAACAGTAATCAAAGAGGTGTCTCCATTTCCTGGATGTAGTATGGTATTTCTTCAACACATTTAGTTTTAAAGTCTGTAATTTAAGCGGAATATCAACAATTCCAATACCTCCCCTGTCTATGGGCCCAGTAATCGTCTTTCTTTTTATTTTATCTGGTTTACCATCCCAGAAGAAAGACCACTTGATACTCTCCATTTCATTAACATAATTATTGGGGCAGTGAATGATTGAACCGTGGTAAGATAAACTTGCACCAATGAAACTGTTGAAAATAACAGCTTTTCCTTTCATAGTTAAATTCCTCCCTTCCATTTCTCAAGAACAGCTTTCATTTGGTTATTCGCGGTTCCCCAATTTCTTTTTGTGTTGTCGTGATTCCCAAAGAAGATACCCAGAATTTTTAAGTGATCGTTAGTCCATGAAAACCCCCCCGGTTTATCTTGTCTATCCTTCCACTTACCAATCCAAAGACCCTGAGATTTGTGTATATTAATTCTAGAACCCGATCCTTTGCTATAAATTTTAACAATTTTCAAGAATACTAAAATCGTTATTATCAGAAATAAAAATAGTAGCGTCATCAGCGTGTTGAATCAGTTTCAAGGAGCAATCAGTATTAGGAAGGGAAATGCCTTTCATATTATTTCTTATAAGATTTCCTAAACCTTCTGCACAAATAGCATATAAAAGTGGTGACAGGGGGCATCCTTGCCTAATACCTCGAGTCACTTGAAAAGGTTCAGTAATGAAATTATTAACTAGAACTGTACTGTTAGGATTACTGTAAAGAATTTTAACCCAATTAATCAAAATTTTGGAATTCCATAGCCCCATTATGTCAAACATATATTTCATTCAATTCTATCAAAGGCCTTTTCCTGGTCAATACTGATAAGAGCAGCTTGTTCTTCTTCATTATTAACGTAATAAATAACATCTCTGAGTAGCATTAAATTATCATGAATATTTCTGTCTTTCACACCACAGGATTGATCATTTCCTATAATAAACGGCATAATTCTCTTTAAACGATTGGTAATAACTTTAGAGATAATTTTATAATCAACATTAAGAAGGCTAATGGGCCTCCAATTTTAAGATCACTTCTTTCCCTCTATTCTTAAAAAATAAGACGAATCAAGGCGGTATTCATAGTAGTTGGGAGAGAAAAGGTCTTATTACATTCATTGATAATTTCTAAAAATCGTCTTTTATGAGCGGCCAAAAAAGGTATAAAACTCAGTAGTTAAACCATCTAAACCTGGTGATTTACAAGTATTCATTTGATTGATGGCTTGAAAAACTTCGTTTTCTGTAATGAAACTTTCTAAGTCTTCAATTTCATCATCAGGTAAATTTACTTGTTTAATGGTGTTCAATATATCTTCAGCAGCTTCACTGTCAATATTCTCAGCTGAATACAAATTTTGGTAAAACAAATTAACATATTTACACATGGAAATGGCGTCAGTGTAAATTGTACCATTCTCATCTTTTAAATTATGAATAATATTATCGTTAGATCTCTGCTTTTCCATTCCAAGGAAGAGTTTACTTGGTTTTTCTTCTGCCATTTTTATTATGTGCATTCTATTTCTAGATTCGTCAAAATCTTTCATCACATAATTTTTAATTTTGTTCTCAACTTCAAAGATAGCGTTGGGGTCGGGGAGTAGGTTTATTCATAAGATTTCTAAGAGTTTTCTGAAGATGACATTTATGTTTTTTTTCTTTGTAATACACTTCCGAATCGTAATCTTTAATAATCTCTTTTAAATTCATTTTACCCACATCCCACCAACTGAGAATGCTGTCAAAGGTACTTTTTTTTGATTTCCAATAATCCCAGAAGAATTTAATACGATCTTTGCATTGATCATCTTTCAAAATATTATTATTACAAAACCATCTGCCTGGTCCCCGTGTGACTTCTTGTTTTTGAAGTCTAAAACTAAGAGCACAGTGATCAGATAAACCTACAGAACTGACACTGGCTTCAGGTATGATAAATAGCAAGTTGCTTGTGACAAAGGAATAATCAATCCTACTGCTTCTTTTGAGACCCTTATGATAAAAAGTATAACCCTGCTCATCTGGATACCAAGTTCTCCAAACATCATACATATCTTTTTCTAAAATAAGGTTATTTAATTCAGGAATACTATTATCATTACCATCAATGTCAAGTTGACAATTAAAGTCACCATTAACTATCCAGTTATGATCCTCATATAAAAAGTTGGCCAACGATTTAAAAAACTTTTTCCTAGGATACATAAAATTAGGAGCATATATAGACACAACACCGATATTTGTCCTTTCCAAAGAAAAATCCGCTTTAACTAAACGCCCCTCTTTGTCATTATCTTTGTTAGTGAGTTTAATTCCGCTTTTATTTGATGCTAGAATAGCTACTCCTCTCGAGAAATTTTCACCATGGCTGAAAAAAATCTCCCTCCCACTGTTGTTTCCAATAATCTTCATCTTCTAGAGTACTATGAGTTTCTTGTAAACAAATGATATCATGTTTTTCCGATTTAAAAGATTAAAAGAAATTCTCTTTTTGATTGTTACGGAGCCCATTGACGTTTAAAGTAGTTATTCTAAGCATCATACAAAACAAAATTAAAAGAAAGGCAATCATAGTAAGGACAGAAAAATCTCACTTATTGTTCTCCCGTCATATTTTTCTTTCCTCTGCCACCTCCTCTTCCTTTGTGACTGATGTATGGTACCACCCGTCTGCTTGTTATATTCTGAAGGCCGGACCCCCTTTCTTCCTGAAGTGTTGTATCCCTTGACGTGTATATGGTACAAGTTCAAAGGAATCTTGTGAGTCCATAATGTCTTCGTCTGTACTTGGTACTTCTCCGTTATCAGTTTTGCTTGTCGTTTTCCTTGGCAGCTTCTTTTCCCACCTTTAACTGCATTTGCCCAGTTTTTTGGTGGTTGTCTCGGGGCTCATCTAATCTCGAGGACAGGCCTGCTCTATCACTAGTGTCGAGATGACTCTTTCTTTTTCCTCACCGGTGTGCCTCTATCTTTCTCTCCTTTCCGCTGATGTGAGTTGTTGACTTCTTTAGATTCTGTTGACTTTTGCGGACCTTTATCTTGTTCTTCCTCTCTTCCGTCTTCATTTTCTCCTTTCCTTCATCATCATTCGTCTCCTTCTCTTTTGAAGGGACACGAGCTGTAACCTCTTGCAGATCATCTTCAGCATCTTCAAATTTATCTGAAGATTTGTCGTCCTTTTTCCCGTCATTTTCCCCATCTGAATCAACCTCGATTTCTTCTGCACTGTCTACATCGGAATCTTCATCACCTGTGCCTTGTTTTTGTATTTCGTGTTGATTCGCCCGGTGTCCCTCTTCTCCGCAAACAAAGCATCTTCCTTGTAAGTTGCAGTTCCGTGCAATATGGCCTGGTTGTTTACATAAACGGCGGCAGTTTAATCTGACCACGATGTCTAACTGGTAGATTAAAGTCACCAATCTTTAGAAACTTGGAATCGGTTTCTTAATACTTATCACGAGAATGCTTCGAACTCCAGTTTCTACACTGTCATCGAAATCATGAGTTTGGCGTCTGATATTTGCAACTGTCCCATATGCAGACAGAGCTGAAGTGACAGTTTGGTCAGCCATCTCGTAAGGTGCTTTTACATACACCACTACTGAATTCTGCACGTTGGCCCTCTCACAATTGATAAGAATTCCGTTGATTGTTATTCCATGCAGTGCGATTCTTTCACAGTTAGCCTCATTGTTAAGGGATATGTTGTACCAGCCTGTGTTGAGCTCTGCAATACACTTGATTGCATCACGCTCTTCCAGTTCTTTGTGTGTTGCGTAATACACTTCTTCAGGCTCAACTTTGAAATCTGGGCGGAACTTTATTGTGTTTGGTCTTTCAAAGAATTTCTATGCAAGGTGTACGCCATGGTCTATGGGCAAAATGGCGTCGGCGTTCTTCGCCCTAAGCTCTGGCCCGTGCAAATCCAAAACCAATGTGATGGAAGCTATTTCAGCTCTTATCAGTCAAAAGGCAACAACCACTGTGATCTATAAACAATCTAAAACAGTACCTTAATTCCAAAAGTTGTAAAAATCTCTTCAAAAACGGTGAAAAGGGCGATTTTCTGGGAGCTAATCCGATGACGTGTCTTGCAACCGGATCGCATATTATTATTATTGAAAATCTGTTTTACTGTGAAATAAATAGTTCACTGCAATTTCACGACGACACAACACCGTGAAAATGTCATGTAATACTCTTGGGATTCCTTCGCCATGAAAACGCTGTGAAAATGCCATGAACTTTTCATGGCAGTTTTGCTGCAGCTCATTAATTCTCGAGAGCGCCGTGAAATCACCGTGAAATCACCATGAACATTATTGCCAATATCTGAGAGGAAATTAAGACACCGTGAAATTGCAGTGAAATTACGGTCAACTGTTATTTCAAGGCAAAACAGATTTTCAGGGTATTTTCAGGGTATTTTCAGGGTGAAGTTGTTCATAGTGTATAAACAGTTGTGGCGTTCACCCTGCCATAAATGTACGTCATCAAAATGGGCTCAGTGAAAGTGTCCCCGACGGCTTTTGTTTAGGGCCTGTCGTTCGCGGTAGTGGCGAAGTACATTTTCATAGGTTTTTTGAAGGGTTAAAGAAAAATAATGAAAGTCTTATTTTAAATTAGAGTTGAAAATATTTACCATTTTGTATGGTCTTTAAATTGTATAACAGTAGTAATGAAATTACTTGAGTCACAGACTCAAGAAAGACTTATTTGGATGGCTTAATATCAACTGGACTTGACTAGAATCCATACGGCCATTGAAAGGGGCAATATCATCACAATCAGCAGGGCATGGAATCCCAGTGGTCCATTTAGATTAACTGAACTACATGTATACTCCTGGTGACAAAAATTGTAAGATTATACCATTTGAAGTGACATACTGCATCATTGAGAAGAGCCAGTGCAAATGTGTACCCAAAATGTACGTACTGCATTCTAAAGTACTTATTTCAGCTATGGTCGAGCGGTTTAGTGCATCGGATTTGTGTTCTGATGGCATCAGAATGTGGGTTCAAATCCCAACCGTGACCATGGTGCTTGTGTCCTTGAGCAAGACATTTTACCATAATTGCTTCTCTCCACCCAGGGGTAAATGGGTACCTGTGAGGACAGAGTTGGTTGTTGTGTTTGATTAGCCCTATATGCGCTGTAATGGCAGCAATTGAGCTGTATACTCCCCAGGGAGCTGAGATGGTTTCAGGGATGATTTATGAGCCTGATGAGCAAGGGTAATAATATATTGCGCCTTGAGCACCAGTTTGGTGGATATGTGCGCTATACAAGTCATTATTATTATTATTATTATTATTATTATTATTATTATTATTATTATTATTATTATTATTATTATTATTATTATTATTATTATTATTATTATTATTATTATTATTATTATTATTATTATTATTATTATTATTATTATTATTATTATTATTATTATTATTATTATTATTATTATTATTATTATTATTATTATTATTATTATTATTATTATTATTATTATTATTATTATTATTATTATTATTATTATTATTATTATTATTATTATTATTATTATTATTATTATTATTATTATTATTATTATTATTATTATTATTATTATTATTATTATTATTATTATTATTATTATTATTATTATTATTATTATTATTATTATTATTATTATTATTATTATTATTATTATTATTATTATTATTATTATTATTATTATTATTATTATTATTATTATTATTATTATTATTATTAATATTATTATTATTATTATTATTATTATTATTATTATTATTATTATTATTATTATTATTATTATTATTATTATTATTATTATTATTATTATTATTATTATTATTACACACACACATTATTATTATTATTATTATTATTATTATTATTATTATTATTATTATTATTATTATTATTATTATTATTATTATTATTATTATTATTATTATTATTATTATTATTATTATTATTATTATTATTATTATTATTATTATTATTATTAAGAAAATCACACGGGAAAACATAACCATTTTGTGGCAAAAACTTGGAATGATGGCGAACTAGCAACTACAATATGTATCTCTTTCATGAGAACTTAGGAAGTATAATCATATCAGATTCTGACATATTTTCCGTAGAGATCTGGAATGGCCAGTTTTAACTTTCTTCCCGTAACGCCCAGTTAATTGGAATCCATACGTGCCTAATAATGAAGGCAGCCACTTCAGGTTCATTTTGGTACTCCACAAGACAAAAGGAACATATTAAGAGTAAAACTGTGCAAGAACTGTGGTGTTTTAAACTACGTCAGGGGTGTTCATATTGCCCACAACATGTCAAAATTGACACCACTGGTGTTATTTTAACTAATCCCAGTTTCAGTTGCAGAGAATGCACATGCAACGTGGTGCACAAAGGTGCGAGCACCATCATGGCAGCCAGTGGCTTCAATATAAGAGCATGACCTTCTATAATAGAGATCAGTGATCCCTTGGCAACGTATGAAATCGGTTTCATGGCTTCTGATAAACGCACTGTAATAAAATTACACTGCCAACACTATAGGACCGGCTGTCACAAGGCCAACAAGGTGAGGGATACAAAGGTTTTGAAAAAACAAATTGAAATGTTGGAAAACAGCTAATGTGTTTTATAAAGCAAGCAATTCCTATAAAGTTGATATACACTTATACTTGTATGGTTCTAATTTGATAATAATATAAAAAAAGACAGGTAGTTGTTTCGTGCCTTTTCATTCACTAACAAAACACAATCATCAAACAATTTGCAAGGTTACTGGTAGCTGCTTTTCAATAATTATGACTAAACCTATACATCGTAGAAAGAAAGATATACATGTACCTTCCTAACATAACAATTGCCAAAATCAGCAAAGATGAATTTTCACCGAGCTATTTTGTCACTAAAAAACTAAATGCTTTGTATAATTATTTTGTTCAAATGGTATAGGATTGTGTCCATAACAATTTGCTAGTATTGGTACATTTTGAACTGTTTGTTTCACCTGGCGCGGGAACTGTGATAGCTCTGACGAATAGTTTGTGAAATGTGTCTTTTTACAAGGAAAACAAAAAATTTCTGATTAAATACGAAATTTCTAGATCGTATTAATTGACAAACAAAAACCCTGGTGATTGAAAACAGGGACTTTTCTTTCACGAGTAGACCACCGCTCTTTTGTAATACTGAAATTCTATTATTTTACAACATATTATTATTATTGTTATAAGTTTCCAAGGCTTTGATTTGTTCGAAGCTGAGTGCAGCCCACTTTAATAGGACCCCAACTCGTTTTTTGACAGACAATACAATACATTTATTATTACATTGGCTGGGGTATTTAGGGGGTTTCCAGTGCAATTTACCAGACTTGCGCAATCGTAATTTCTTTTGTTAATGATGACAAAGAAGCTGAAACAATGATAATGCATGGTAGCTGAAAATACATTCATTGAAAAGTTGTTTATCCCGAGCTGGGTGTCGTTGATTGGGGCCTATTGGTATCCTCATTGGAAGAATAGGGTTTCAGTCGGTGTGGTATCATCGACCCTGTCAGAGTTACTTATGAAAAGAAAACATACTTATGGGGGATACAGGGGGTTTCCCTTGAAATTTACTAGAATTTCTATTTAAAAAAATTGTTTTTAAATTTAACAAAATAAAAAATATTTTTACAATGAAGCCTAGAAAAAGTAATTGTTACCCAGCAGACAGCATTGAAAGTATGTTTACGTGGTGGCTGTGAATGAAAGGTTTGCACAAGTATACGCATAAAAACGCTATATATTGCTGTCACAACTGCAACGGGTACTTTAAGTCGAAAGCAGCCCTGACATCAAATGTTTATTATACACTGCAGAACATTTTCAGACCAATCAGGGCATCAGGATTTTCAAGGGTCACTTGACTTTTTACAGGTCCTTAAGCATTTCTTAGGAATCCAAATTTTGGAAGGGGAAATAGGCCTCGGGTAGATGACACTTTCCCCCTTCCAGTTAGTTACGCCACTGCTCTTTGATGTCAACCCTGCCAGGAACAGTTCCAGGGTGGGAAGGGGGAGGTGGAAAGGGGGTTCACTGTCAACAAAGAATGGCACAAAGGAAATTGCAAGAAATTGCATTCGAATGACACTATGTTGGTAAAATGTATGTAAATGCATTTATGCTTTATACAAACCGTACCTAACGATTATGCCTGAAAGTTCGGGCTTATTTTGTTATGTTATTAAGGAGATAAAAATAAGTTTTCAGATATTATTACTGCCAGATTACAAGTATAAGTGATACAAGAACAACTAGATATAAGTTTTTGTCACAACAAAAACAAGGTGTTCGGTTGAAGTTAAAATGGTTACGTCATCAATTCGAAGTGTTGGAGAAGTCAAATGTTAACGTCTGTTGAAGTTCTCGCGAGAAGTTTATTTGAATACAATACAATACTGAATTTAGAAATTATTTTAATATTAAACTTTGACTTCCGGTTTGGACAGGAAGTAAGGTCAAATTGGGGTCACCTTTGTGTAAATACTTTTGACAATTAACAATCTGTACAATGGTACAAAAATGTAAATTTACCTCCTGTGGTTGTTGAGATATGATTTTTTTAAATATTAAACTTTCACTTCCGGTTTGGACAGGAAGTAAGGTCAAATTGGGGTATAAATATTTTTTGACAATTAACGATCTGTATAATGGTACAAAATTTGTGAATTTACCTCTTGTGGTTGTTGAGATATGATTTTTTAAAAATATTAAACTTTGACTTCCGGTTTGGACAGGAAGTAAGGTCAAATTGGGGTCACCTTTGTGTAAATATTTTTCGACAATTAACAATCTGTACAATGGTACAAAAATTGTGAATTTACTTCTTGTGGGTGTTGAGATATGATTTTTTTTAAATATTAAACTTTGACTTCCGGTTTGGACAGGAAGTAAGGTCAAATTGGGGTCACCTTTGTGTAAATATTTTTCGACAATTAACAATCTGTATAATGGTACAAAAATTGTGAATTTACCTCTTGTGGTTGTTGAGATATTTTTTTTTTAAATATTAAACTTTGACTTCCGGTTTGGACAGGAAGTAAGGTCAAATTGGGGTCACCTTTGTGTAAATATTTTTCGACAATTAACAATCTATACAATGGTGGAAAGATTGTGAATTTACACCTTGTGGTTGTTGAGATATGATTTTTTAAAATATTAAACTTTGACTTCCGGTTTGGACAGGAAGTAAGGTCAAATTGGGGTCATCTTTTTGTAAATATTTTTTGACAATTAACGATCTGTACAATGGTACAAAAATTGTAAATTTACCTCTTGTGGTTGTTGAGATATTTTTTTTTTAATTATTGAACTTTTACTTCCGGTTTGGGCAGGAAGTAAGGTCAAATTGGGGTCACCTTTTTGTAAATATTTTTGGACAATTAACCATCTGTACAATGGTACAAAAATTGTGAATTTACCTCTTGTGGTTGAATTGAGATATGATTTTTTTTAAATATTAAACTTTGACTTCCGGTTTGGACAGGAAGTAAGGTCATATTGGGGTCACCTTTGTGTAAATATTTTTCGACAATTAACAATCTATACAATGGTACAAAAAAATCAATTTACCTCTTGTGGTTGTTGAGATATGATTTTTTTTTAATATTAAACTTTGACTTCCGGTTTGGACAGGAAGTGAGGTGAAATTGGGGTCACTTAAAAAAAAATATTATTTGACAATTAACGATCTGTACAATGGTGCAAAAACTGTGAATTTACCTCTTGTGGTTGTTGAGATATGATTTTTTTTATATATTAAACTTTGACTTCCGGTTTGGACAGGAAGTGAGGTGAAATTGGGGTCACTTAAAAAAAAATATTATTTGACAATTAACGATCTGTACAATGGTGCAAAAACTGTGAATTTACCTCTTGTGGTTGTTGAGATATGATTTTTTTTATATATTAAACTTTGACTTCCGGTTTGGACAGGAAGTAAAGGTCAAATTGGGGTCACCTTTTTGTAAATATTATTTGACAATTAACGATCTGTACAATGGTGAAAGAATTGTGAATTTATCTTATGTGGTTGTTGAGATATGATTTTTTTAAATATTAAACTTTGACTTCCGGTTTGGACAGGAAGTAAGGTCAAATTGGGGTCATCTTTTTGTAAATATTTTTTGACAATTAACAATCTATACAATGGTGGAAAAAATTTCAATTTACCTCTTGTGGTTGTTGAGATATGATTTTTTTAAATATTAAACTTTGACTTCCGGTTTGGACAGGAAGTAAGGTCAAATTGGGGTCACTCACAACTCGTGTTTCATCTACTTGTTAAGTTCTAAGTACATGCCAAGTTTCAAGTTCATGTGAAGTTTGCAAGTATGTGTTTGTTACCGGACAGTTATTGGGGAGAAGAAGAAGTAAAACAACTAGAGCTTAAGTGTTTGTTAGAACAAACACACGGTGTTCGAGTCAACTTCCGGTTCAATCAAATTATCATCGATGATCATCTTTTATAATAACAATATCAATTTCATATTCAAAAGACATATCAATTTTGCGTTAGAATGTGTTGAATTTGAACTTCCTGTTTGGACAGGAAGTAAAGGTCACATTAGGTGGTTTGAAGGTCATATATGACCTCCTCATGATTATGAAAAAATTAAAAATTTGTCAACTTATACATTAAATTGAAGCTATGAGATATGACCTTTTAAAATTTGTAAAAATCGTTACTTCGTGTGCCACTAATTGGACCATTGGCAAGCATTTATGGTAACTCATTTCACAAGAATTACACGCTATTAATGTAAGGAATTCAATTGTGTTTTTTGTTTTCTAATAGGTCATTTAGTTCTTGAGATATTGGCTGTTGAACTTGGAAATGTTGTGAGATTTAAGCAGTAAATTACAAATTAACAAGTGTGACTTGGAACACAATGTTTTTTATTTTAAATATTGACACTAGCCCAACACATGCTTTTCAAAAACCATGCTAGATGATAAATCAACATTAAAAATCACTCATATGAAAATAGTTTGCCAGGGTTGTAGGTAGCCAGATCAACCTATTCAACGTTATTATGGGCATAAAGTCACAAAGTTGATTTAGGGTAGAAGGGAACTACATGTATAGTAACTGGATTAAACTTGGCTGCAAATTCAAAGAGCAAGAAGTGTACATGTGGGTTAAATTGTTTGGGTGAGTTGGGGATTACTGAAGACACTGAAGCATGGAAGACCATATAAATATTTCCCCTTTCCTTTCCTTCAGCTAATTAGCCTTTCATTAGAAAACAAGCTTATAACTACTACATGATAAAGTTGGAAGAAAGCTTGCATCCGTGCTTTCCATCTTCCACTGCCCCCCGCAGAAGAGTTTTTGTCAAAAAGTAAATAATTCCCAATTCAAACAAAATTAAATGTAATTATATCCACTGGATCAAATCTGATAATTGGTTGCCCTTTTCACTTTGTTTATGGAAAAACCTTTCAATTTTAGATTTAAATGAAGCCAACATTGGTATTTATCTCTTGGTATTAAGTCTTGTACAAAAATAAATTTTATATAACAAAAACATAATGATAAATTGACAATGATAGTGACACTGTAATCAAGCATCTCCTTATTGTGACATGCTTATAAACTGTCTTTGTTTTCACCTATACTGCAAATAATTAAAAAATAATTTATAAAATTTGAAAACAAATTCTACATTGATTTTTACATTTTCAAGGTTGTACACATGATTGGCAAAATGTCTGTAGCTGCATCCATACTACAGAATTACAACCAAAAGATCAGATGCCATTTTGTACATAAATTGTTAGACATTGAAATAATCAAAGAGTTGTATGGGTGCTTGTAAATTGCTAATAAAGCAATGAAATACATATTTATTTTAACTGTCTGTTTGGTTTCATGACTTGACTTTTGTGGTTACACACTTCCCTCCCCCACAATCAATTGAAACCACTTTGTTGACCTGTTTAACCTACATGTACTTGTAACCAATCTAGAAATGAGTGTACATGGGTCTTACACATGTAACAAGTGAAATGACTTCAGTGAAAATGAACCCAACCATGATCCTTTGTTGACAAGAAAACAGAATATATATCCACTGGATCAAATCTGATAATTGGTTGCCATTTTCACTATGTTTATGGAAAAACCTTTCAATTTTAGATTTAAATGAAGCCAACATTGGTATTTATCTCTTGGTATTAAGTCTTGTACAAAAATAAATTTAATCTTTATTTATAATATACTTCACTTTCAGGTTAAGTTTATAACAAAAATATAATGATAAATTGACAATGATAGTGACACTGTAATCAAGCATCTCCTTATTGTGACATGCTTATAAACTGTCTTTGTTTTCACCTATACCGCAAATAATTAAACAATTATTTATAAAATTTGAAAACAAATTATACATTGATTTTTTACTTTTCAAGGTTGTACACATGATTGGGAAAATGTCTGTAAAGATCAGATGCCATTTTGTACATAAATTGTTAGACATTGAAATAATCAAAGAGTTGTATGGATGCTTGTAAATTGCTAATAAAGCAATGAAATACATATTTATTTTAACTGTCTGTTGGGTTTCATAACTTGACTTTTGTGGTTACACACTTCCCTCCCCCACTTTGTTGACCTGTTTATAATTGTAAACAATCTAGAAATGAGTGTACATGGTCTTACACATGTAACAAGTGAAATGACTTCAGTGTAAATGAACCCAACCATGATCCTTTGTTGATAAGAAAACAGAATCAACCTGCATTTATAATAAATATACGCTCTGTATCTACGATTTAGTGACAGTTCAGAATGGGTGACATTCAGGGGTTGTCATTGGAATCGGTAATTTTAGAATAAAATGTCTGCCCCCTCCCCCAAGTTCTTGGTGATGGCATGTACTGCCACTGGTGATGAACCAACACATTTCGGTTTTTCTCAAAAATTCTTTGGTCTATCATTGCAGCACTATAGAATCCAAGAACTAGGGAAGGGGAGGGGCAAACAAGCAATAAAAGTATAAGGGGGCCCAAATTACCAATTCCATTGACTGACGACTGGTGCTTCATTATGTCGAAAATCACACCCAGCATCAATTCTGCATAGCTGAAGTTGCAAGATGTTTCTGTCCTTTCTAAAAAAAGATTTAAGATTGAAAATAGGAGTAAGGGCTTAGATTTAAATAAATGTTGTTTAACTGACATGGATTGGAAAGGTGGTTATCAGATACACCCCTTCTCTTGGACTGAAATGCCAGTACTGCTATAGCAAAAAATAATAACAAATTATACTAAACCTTAATTTTTTGTAATAAACAACCATTAAAACTAAATGAAATGTTCATCATTGGTATGAAGACCCCTTCTCAAACGATCTGTTAACATAAGACGTTAAACCATACCAAGATTGTTGATGACTTGAACAGTTACGATACTGCATTTGGATGTGGTGTCAACGCCGTGTTGGGGTACTGTTGGCTGGAACTCAGTCTGAGCCATGATACATCGGAGTCAACATGCTGTAAAAAATAATAGTTAAGTTTTATGGAAGTACATGGAATAAAAGTATTTGAAATTTCTGAGAAGTTCTAATTTATGTGAATGAGGAAAATAATATGTCACAGTGAACATGCTGTAAAAAATAATAGGAAGGTTTTATAAGTACATGGACCAAGAATAAAGTATTTGAAAATTCAGATTAGTTCTAATTTATGGGAATGGGGAAAATAGTGTATAATTTTAGAGTAGCTGGACCATTGAAATTGAAAAGGGCATTGGTTTGTTTTCAAAATTGCACACAATTATTCTTGACAATGTGTAATAAATTAAAGAAATATTCTCGCACGAAACTCTCATCAAAAGAGAAAGGTATTTAAGGAAATTGCAGAGTCTCATATACTCATATAATTTCATGTGATTGTGATGTGAGTGATGTCTGAGAGAGGCCTCGGGGAGCAGGACCTACAAGTACATGTTTTGTGTCATGAATATTGTGCATTTTTCCTGTGAAATAATTGTCTATGTAAGTTTATTTGTATCTGAGAAGGGTACAAAATTAAGGAAAAGTGCAGTAAACAATCGCTAGGCTACTTATTTAATTTGTGCACAAACTGAAGATTTTTGGAGAAAACAAAAATTACAAAATATATGGCATAAAATTTCTACTGAATAATTGCCATAACCTTAACAACTGAATTTTCCTATCCTTATTTATATTCTAAATACATTTTGGTGACATCTGTTCATATTTTGTTAGTTGTTTACTGTCCAAAGTATGTTCACGTAGGCCTAACTAACGTTAGTCATGTTATTGTTAGTTAAACAGGCACAATGCAACGACGAATGGACAGCTTAAAAAATGGTTTTTCTTGTATAAAAACACGAAGATAAATGCAGGAAATCCTCTTAAAAAGTAACTTCAAAATACTTACTCTTTTTATGACCGTGTACTGTTGGCGATCCATTTTTACAGCCTAAAAAAAAATGACGTCTGGGCCATAACACAACACACGCAAACAACTCCATTGTAACCAAATATCGTACTACACGATATTTGGTTACAATGGATCTACATGTACAATCGATATCGACGCTGTTTGCGTGTACGTGTTGTGCCCATGGCCCAGACTAGCGCCACGTATTGCGCCTTTACGGCGCTATACGAACTTTGATTCTTTCATGCAACGTATATGAAACGTTTTAAATATTTTACTTTTTAGTGTAATTCGACACCTGATGAGGTAATCATGACGTCACAGAAAACGGTTTCGTCTGCTTGATATGTTCTGTTCATGTGTTAAGTTTGAAGGCTGTAAATGCTTTGCAAGGATGCCTTTGTTGCCGGACAGTCGCCACTGAGATTAAGTAAAAAAAAAAAAAACAGTACAAAAACAATAGGTGTTCGCGCTGCGCTCTCGAACACCTAACTAGAGCTTAAATGTTTGTTAGAACAAACACACGGTGTTCGAGTCAACTTCCGGTTCAATCAAATTATCATCGATGATGTCAATATCATATTGTGCAAGGGTTTATCATCTTTTATAATAACAATATTAATTTCATATTCAAAATACATATAAATTTTGCGTTAGAATGTGTTGAATTTGAACTTCCTGTTTCGACAGGAAGTAAAGGTCACATTAGGTGGTTTGAAGGTCATATATGACCTCATGATTATGAAAAAATAACAAATTTGTCAACTTATACATTAAATTGAAGCTATGAGATTTAAAATTTGTAAAAATCGTTACTTCGTGTACCACTAATTGGACCATTGGCAAGCATTTATGGTAACTCATTTCACAAGAATTACAAGCTATTAATGTAAGAATTCAATTGTGTGTTTTGTTTTCTAATAGGTCATTTAGTTCTTGAGATATTGGCTGTTGAACTTGGAAATGTTGTGAGATTTAAGCAGTAAATTAGAAATTAACAAGTGTGACTTGGAACACAATGTTTTTATTTTAAATATTGACACTAGCTCCAACACATGCTTTTCCAAAACCATGCTAGATGATAAATCAACATTAAAAATCACTCATATGAAAATAGTTTGCCAGGGTTGTAGGTAGCCAGATCAACCTATTCAACGTTATTATGGGCATAAAGTCACAAAGTTGATTGAGGATAGAAGGAGACTACATGTATAGTAACTGGATTAAACTTGGCTGCAAATTCAAAAGAGCAGGAAGTGTGGGTTAAATTGTTTGGGGAGTTGGGGTTACTGAATACACTGAAGCGTGGAAGACCATATAAATATTTCCCTTTCCTTTCCTTCCAGCTAATTAGCCTTTCATTAGAAAACAAGCTTATAACTACTACATGATAAAGTTTGAAGAAAGCTTGCATCCGTGCTTTCCATCTTCCACCCCCAGAAGAGTTTTTGTCAAAAGTAAATAATTCCCAATTCAAACAAAACTAGAGCTTAAGTGTTGTTAGAACAAACACACGGTGTTCGAGTCTACTTCCGGTTCAATCAAATTATCATTGATGATGTCAATATCATATTTTCCAAGGGTTTGGCATCTTTTATAATAACAATATCAATTTCATATTCAAAAGACATATCAATTTTGCGTTAGAATGTGTTGAATTTGAACTTCCTGTTTGGACAGGAAGTAAAGGTCACATTAGTGGTTTGAAAGTTATATATGACCTCCTCATGATTATGAAAAATAACATATAAGTCAACTTATACATTAAATTGAAGCTATGAGAAATGACCTTTTAAAATTAATAAAAATCGTTACTTTGTGTGCCACTAATTAGACCATTGGCAAGCATTTATGGTAACTCAAGAATCACAAGAATTACAAGCTATTAATGTAAGGAATTCAATTGTGTTTTTTGTTTTCTAATAGGTCATTTAGTTCTTGAGATATTGGCTGTTGAACTTGGAAATGTTGTGAGATTTAAGCAGTAAATTACAAATTAACAAGTGTGACTTGGAACACAATGTTTTTTATTTTAAATATTGACACTAGCCCAACACATGCTTTTCCAAAACCATGCTAGATGATAAATCAACATTAAAAATCACTCATATGAAAATAGTTTGCCAGGGTTGTAGGTAGCCAGATCAACCTATTCAACGTTATTATAGGCATAAAGTCACAAAGTTGATTTAGGATAGAAGGGGACTACATGTATAGTAACTGGATTAAACTTGCCTGCAAATTCAAAGAGCAGGAAGTGTGGGTTAAATTGTTTGGGGCAGTCAGGGGTTACTGAAGACACTGAAGCAGGAAAGACCATATAAATATTTCCCCTTTACTTTCCTTCAGCTATTTAGGCTTTCATTAGAAAACAAGCTTATCACTACTACATGATAAAGTTGGAAGAAAGCTTGCATCCGTGCTTTCTATCTTCCACTGCCCCCCGCAGAAGAGTTTTTGTCAAAAAGTAAATAATTCCCAATTTAAACAAAATTAAATGTAATTATATCCACTGGATCAAATCTGATAATTGGTTGCCCTTTTCACTTTGTTTATGGAAAAACTTTTCAATTTTAGATTTAAATAAAGCCAACATTGGTATTTATCTCTTGGTATTAAGTCTTGTATAAAAATAAATTTATACTTTATTTACTTTCAGGTAAAGTTTATAACAAAAATATAATGATCAATTGACATGTCTGTAGCTGCATCAATACTACAGAATTACAACCTAAAGATCAGATGCCATTTTGTACATAAATTGTTAGACATTGAAATAATCAAAGAGTTGTATGGGTGCTTGTAAATTTCTAATAAAGCAATGAAATACATATTTATTTTAACTGTCTGTTGGGTTTCATGACTTGACTTTTGTGGTTACACACTTCCCTCCCCCACAATCAATTGAAACCACTTTGTTGACCTGTTTAACCTACTAGTAACCAATCTAGAAATGAGTGTACATGGTCTTACACATGTAACAAGTGAAATGACTTCAGTGTAAATGAACCCAATCATGATCCTTTGTTGACAAGAAAACAGAGTATATATCCACTGGATCAAATTCGATAATTGGTTGCTATTTTCACTTTGTTTATGGAAAAACCTTTCAATTTTAGATTTAAATGAAGCCAACATTGGTATTTATCTCTTGGTATTAAGTCTTGCACAAAATAAATTTAATCTTTATTTATAATATACTTCACTTTCAGGTTAAGTTTATAACAAAATATAATGATAAATTGACAATGATAGTGACACTGTAATCAAGCATCTCCTTATTGTGACATGCTTATAAACTGTCTTTGTTTTCACCTATACCGCAAATAATTTAAAAATTATTCATAAAATTTGAAAACAAATTATACATTGATTTTGAACTTTTCAGGTTGTACACATGATTGGCAAAATGTCTGTAAAAGATCAGATGCCATTTTGTACATAAATTGTTGAACATTGAAATAATCAAAGAGTTGTATGGATGCTTGTAAATTGCTAATAAAGCAATGAAATACATATTTATTTTTAACTGTCTGTTGGTTCATAACTTGACTTTTGTGGTTACACTTCTCCCCACAATTGAAACCACTTTTGTTGACCTGTTTAACCTAATTGTAAACAATCTAGAAATGAGTGTACATGGTCTTACATGTAACAAGTGAAATGACTTCAGTGTAAATGAACCCAACCATGATCCTTGTTGATAAGAAAAGCAGAATCAACCTGCATTTATAATAAATGTACGCTCTGTATGTACGATTTAGTGACAGTTCAGAATGGGTGATATTCAGGGTTGTCATTGGAATCGGTAATTTTAGAATAAAATGTCGCCCCTTCCCCAAGTTCTTGGTGATGGCATGTACTGCCACTGGTGATGAACCAACACATTTGCTCTTTTTTCCTAAAATTCTTTGGTCTATCATTTGCAGCACTATAAAATCCAAGAACTAGGGAAGGGGAGGGCAAACAAGCAATAAAAGTATAAGGGCCCAAATTACCAATTCCATTGACTGACGACTGGTGCTTCATTATGTCGAAAAATCACCCAGCATCAATTCTGCATAGCTGAAGTTAAGATGTTTCTGTCCTTTCTAAAAAGATTTAAGATTGAAAATAGGAGTAAGGCCTTAGATTTAAATAAATGTTGTTTAACTGACATGGATTGGAAAATTGGTTATCAGATACACCCTTCTCTTGGACTGAAATGCCAGTACTACTATAGCAAAAATAATAACAAATTATAATAAACCTTAATTTTTGTAATAAGTAACCATTAAAACTAAATGAAATGTTCATCATTGGTATGAGCCCTTCTCAAACGATCTGTTAACATAAGACATTAAACCATACCAAGATTGTTGATGACTTGAACAGTTACGATACTGCATTTGGATGTGGTGTCAACGCCGTGTTGGGGTACTGTTGGCTGGAACTCAGTCTGAGCCATGATACATCAGAGTCAACATGCTGTAAAAAATAATAGTTAAGTTTAGCAGTACATGGAATAAAGTATTTGAAATTTCTGAGAAGTTCTAATTTATGTAAATGAGGAAAATAATATGTCTGGTGAACATGCTGTAAAAAAATAATAGGAAGGTTTTATAAGTACATGGACCAAGAATAAAGTATTTGAAAATTCAGAGAAGTTCTAATTTATGGGAATGAAATGGTGTATAATTTTAGAATGTGGACCATTGAAATTAGAAAAAGGGCATTGGTTTGTTTTCAAATTGCACACAATTATTCTTGACAATGTGCAATAAATTAAAAGAAATATTCTCGCACGAAACTCTCATCAAAGAAAGGTATTTAAGGAAATTGCAGTCTCATATACTTATAATATAATTTCATGTGATTGTGATGTGAGTGATGTCTGAGAGGGGCCTCGAGGAGCAGGACCTACAAGTACATGTATTAATGTCATGAATGTGTGCATTTTCCTGTGAAATAATTGTCTATGTAAGTTGTTGTATCTGAGAAGATTTCAAAATTAAGAAAAGTGCATTAAACAATCGCTAGGCTATGAATTTGTGCACAAACTGAAGATTTTTGAGAAAACAAAATTACAAAATATATATGGCATAAAATTTCTACTGAATAATTGCCATAACCTTAACAACTAGTTTCCTATCCTTATTTATATTCTAAATACATTTGGTGACATCTGTTCATATTTTGTTAGTTGTTTACTGTCCAAAAGTATGTTCATGCACGTGAGCTATTCAAACGTTAGTCATGTTAGTTAAACAGGCACAATGCATACAACGACGAATGGACAGCTTAAAAATGGTTTTTCTTGTATAAAACACGAAGATAAATACAGGAAATCCCACTCTTAAAAGTAACTAAAATACTTACTCTTTTATGACCGTGTACTGTTGGCGATCCATTTTACAGCCTAAAAAATGACGTCTGGGCCATGGCACAGCAAACTGGCATAAATATCGATTGTACATACGGCTCCATTGCTTGGCAACCAATATCGTGTACTACGCGATATTTGGTTGTGAATCGCAATCAGCTGCTATCAATATCGACGCTGTTTTACGTGTACGATGTGCCCATAGCTCCAGACTAGCGCCTCATGCGCCTTGCGGCGCTATACGATCTTTGATTCTTTCATGCAACGTATGAAACGTTTTAAATATTTTACTTTTAGCGTAATTCGACACCTGATGACGTAATCACGACGTCTGAAAACGGTTTCGTCAGCATTGTTGTTCTGTTCATGTTGTTAAGTTTGAAGGCTGTAAATGCTCAGCAAGGATGCCTTTGTTGCCGGACAGTCGCCACTGAGAAAAAGAAAAAACAAAACAGTACAAAACAATAGGTGTTCGCGGTGCGCTGTCGAACACCTAAAAACAGTACAAAAACAATAGGTGTTCGCGCTGCGCTCTCGAACACCTAAAAACTAGATATAAGTTTTTGTCACAACAAAAACAAGGTGTTCGGTTGAAGTTAAAATGGTTACGTCATCAATTCGAAGTGTTGGAGAAGTCAAATGTTAACGTCTGTTGAAGTTCTCGCGAGAAGTTTATGTGAATACAATACAATACTGAATTTAGAAATTATTTTAATATTAAACTTTGACTTCCGGTTTGGACAGGAAGTAAGGTCAAATTAGTCACCTTTGTGTAAATACTTTTGACAATTAACAATCTGCACAATGGTACAAAAATGTCAATTTACCTCTTGTGGTTGTTGAGATATGATTTTTTAATATTAAACTTTGACTTCCGGTGGACAGGAAGTAAGGTCAAATTGGGGTCACCTTTTGTAAATATTTTGACAATTAACAATCTGCACAATGGTACAAAAATGTCAATTTACCTCTTGTGGTTGTTGAGATATGATTTTTTTTAATATTAAACTTTGACTTCCAGTGTGGACAGGAAGTAAGGTCAAATTGGGGGGTCATCTTTTGTAAAATTATTTTGACAATAACGATCTGTACAATAGTGCAAAGATTGTGAATTTACCTCCTGTGGTTGTTGAGATATGATTTTTTTTAAATATCAAACTTTGACTTCCGGTTTCGACAGGAAGTAAGGTCAAATTGGGGTCACTGTTTTGTAAATATTTTTGACAATTAACGATCTGTACAATGGTACAAAATTGTGAATTTACCTTCTTCTGGTTGTTGAGATATGATTTTTAATATTAAAATTTGACTTCCGGTTTGGACAGGAAGTAAGGTCAAATTGGGGTCACTGTTTGTAAATATTTTTGACATTTAACGATTCTGTATAATGGTACAAAAATTGAATTTACCTCTTCTGGTTAAGTTGAAGATATAATTTTTTAAATTATTAAAGCTTTGACTTCCGGTTTGGACAGGAAGTATGGTCAAAATCTGGGGTCATCTTTTGTAAAATTGTTTCTTTGACAAATAACGATTCTGGTACAATAGTGCGAAGATTGGTGCAATTTCACCTCTTTGTGGTTGTTGAGATCATGGATTGTTTAAATATTAAACTTTTATTCCCGGTTTTCCAAAAAATGGTCAAAAAATTTTTTTTTGGTTTTTAATTTTTTTTAAAAACCCCCCAAAATTGAGTTTTTCCCCCAAGGGGTAAAATTAAAAAAAAAAGGGGTTTTCTTTTTTAAAAGGATCCTTCCTCCTGTAGTATGAAAAAATTAAAATTTTGGGGGTTGGCGATTAAAGGTTAAAGGAAATTTTTAAAAGGGGGGGGGCCAATTTAAAAAAATTTCCCTTTTTTAAAAAAAAATTTTTTTGTTGGTTTTTTTCAATTTACTTTTTTTAAAAACCCGGGAAAGGGGGTCCCCCTTTTTTTGGGATTTATTTTTTTTAAAAAGTTTTATTGTTGGTGAAAATAGGGATCCCCTTTTTTTTTTTTTTTCCCCAAAGAAAAAAGGAAAAATGTGAAATAAAATTTTTTAAAAGGGGGGTTTATTTTTCGTTTTTGACGGGGAGGCCAAAAAAAACCTTTGAAATTTTCCAATTCCCAAAAACGGACTTTAATTTGGTGTTTTAAAGATTTTTTTAATAAAAATTTAAAAATTTTTGGGGGGTTTTTTCCCCCTTTTTTTTTTTTTTTTTTTTTTTTTTTTTTTTTTTTTTTTTTTTTTTTTTTTTTTTTTTTTTTTTTTTTTTTTTTTTTTTTTTTTTTTTTTTTTTTTTTTTTTTTTTTTTTTTTTTTTTTTTTTTTTTTTTTTTTTTTTTTTTTTTTTTTTTTTTTTTTTTTTTTTTTTTTTTTTTTTTTTTTTTTTTTTTTTTTTTTTTTTTTTTTTTTTTTTTTTTTTTTTTTTTTTTTTTTTTTTTTTTTTTTTTTTTTTTTTTTTTTTTTTTTTTTTTTTTTTTTTTTTTTTTTTTTTTTTTTTTTTTTTTTTTTTTTTTTTTTTTTTTTTTTTTTTTTTTTTTTTTTTTTTTTTTTTTTTTTTTTTTTTTTTTTTTTTTTTTTTTTTTTTTTTTTTTTTTTTTTTTTTTTTTTTTTTTTTTTTTTTTTTTTTTTTTTTTTTTTTTTTTTTTTTTTTTTTTTTTTTTTTTTTTTTTTTTTTTTTTTTTTTTTTTTTTTTTTTTTTTTTTTTTTTTTTTTTTTTTTTTTTTTTTTTTTTTTTTTTTTTTTTTTTTTTTTTTTTTTTTTTTTTTTTTTTTTTTTTTTTTTTTTTTTTTTTTTTTTTTTTTTTTTTTTTTTTTTTTTTTTTTTTTTTTTTTTTTTTTTTTTTTTTTTTTTTTTTTTTTTTTTTTTTTTTTTTTTTTTTTTTTTTTTTTTTTTTTTTTTTTTTTTTTTTTTTTTTTTTTTTTTTTTTTTTTTTTTTTTTTTTTTTTTTTTTTTTTTTTTTTTTTTTTTTTTTTTTTTTTTTTTTTTTTTTTTTTTTTTTTTTTTTTTTTTTTTTTTTTTTTTTTTTTTTTTTTTTTTTTTTTTTTTTTTTTTTTTTTTTTTTTTTTTTTTTTTTTTTTTTTTTTTTTTTTTTTTTTTTTTTTTTTTTTTTTTTTTTTTTTTTTTTTTTTTTTTTTTTTTTTTTTTTTTTTTTTTTTTTTTTTTTTTTTTTTTTTTTTTTTTTTTTTTTTTTTTTTTTTTTTTTTTTTTTTTTTTTTTTTTTTTTTTTTTTTGTTTTTTTTTTTTTTTTTTTTTTTTTTTTTTTTTTTTTTTTTTTTTTTTTTTTTTTTTTTTTTTTTTTTTTTTTTTTTTTTTTTTTTTTTTTTTTTTTTTTTTTTTTTTTTTTTTTTTTTTTTTTTTTTTTTATTTTTTTTTTTTTTTATTTTTTTTTTTTTTTTTTTTTTTTTTTTTTTTTTTTTTTTTTTTTTTTTTTTTTTTTTTTTTTTTTTTTTTTTTTTTTTTTTTTTTTTTTTTTTTTTTTTTTTTTTATTTTTTATTTTTTTTTTTTTAAAAATAAAAAAAAAAAAAAAAAAAAAAAAAAAAAAAAAAAAAAAAAAAAAAAAAAAAAAAAAAAAAAAAAAAAAAAAAAAAAAAAAAAAAAAAAAAAAAAAAAAAAAAAAAAAAAAAAAAAAAAAAAAAAAAAAAAAAAAAAAAAAAAAAAAAAAAAAAAAAAAAAAAAAAAAAAAAAAAAAAAAAAAAAAAAAAAAAAAAAAAAAAAAAAAAAAAAAAAAAAAAAAAAAAAAAAAAAAAAAAAAAAAAAAAAAAAAAAAAAAAAAAAAAAAAAAAAAAAAAAAAAAAAAAAAAAAAAAAAAAAAAAAAAAAAAAAAAAAAAAAAAAAAAAAAAAAAAAAAAAAAAAAAAAAAAAAAAAAAAAAAAAAAAAAAAAAAAAAAAAAAAAAAAAAAAAAAAAAAAAAAAAAAAAAAAAAAAAAAAAAAAAAAAAAAAAAAAAAAAAAAAAAAAAAAAAAAAAAAAAAAAAAAAAAAAAAAAAAAAAAAAAAAAAAAAAAAAAAAAAAAAAAAAAAAAAAAAAAAAAAAAAAAAAAAAAAAAAAAAAAAAAAAAAAAAAAAAAAAAAAAAAAAAAAAAAAAAAAAAAAAAAAAAAAAAAAAAAAAAAAAAAAAAAAAAAAAAAAAAAAAAAAAAAAAAAAAAAAAAAAAAAAAAAAAAAAAAAAAAAAAAAAAAAAAAAAAAAAAAAAAAAAAAAAAAAAAAAAAAAAAAAAAAAAAAAAAAAAAAAAAAAAAAAAAAAAAAAAAAAAAAAAAAAAAAAAAAAAAAAAAAAAAAAAAAAAAAAAAAAAAAAAAAAAAAAAAAAAAAAAAAAAAAAAAAAAAAAAAAAAAAAAAAAAAAAAAAAAAAAAAAAAAAAAAAAAAAAAAAAAAAAAAAAAAAAAAAAAAAAAAAAAAAAAAAAAAAAAAAAAAAAAAAAAAAAAAAAAAAAAAAAAAAAAAAAAAAAAAAAAAAAAAAAAAAAAAAAAAAAAAAAAAAAAAAAAAAAAAAAAAAAAAAAAAAAAAAAAAAAAAAAAAAAAAAAAAAAAAAAAAAAAAAAAAAAAAAAAAAAAAAAAAAAAAAAAAAAAAAAAAAAAAAAAAAAAAAAAAAAAAAAAAAAAAAAAAAAAAAAAAAAAAAAAAAAAAAAAAAAAAATTTAAAAAAAAATAAAAAAAAAAAATTTAAAAAAGATAAAAAAAAAAAAAACAAAGAAAACAAAAAAAAAGAAAAAAAAAAACAAACACAAAAACAAAAAAAAATAAAAAAAAAAAAAAAAAAAAAAAAAAAAAAAAAAAAAAAAAAAAAAAAAAAAAAAAAAAAAAAAAAAAAACCTTAATAAAAAAATAAATATAAAAAAAAAGTACAAAAAAATAGGTGTTTTGGGGTCGAAACCTAAAATTTGATATAAGTTTTTGTCACAACAAAAACAAGGTGTCTGGTTGAAGTAAAATGGTTATCATCAATTCGAAGTGTTGGGGAAGTCAAATGTTAACGTCTGTTGGGAAATTCTCGCGAGAAGTTTATGTGAATACAAACAATACTGAATTTAGAAATTATTTTAATATTAAACTTGACTCCCGGGTTTGGGCAGGAACAAATTAGTCACCTTTGTAAATACTTTGACATAAAACTATTGGAAAAAGTCAATTTACCCCTGTGTTGTTAGATATGATTTTTATTAAACTTTGACTTCGTGTGACAGGAATAAGGTCAAATTGGGGCACCTTTGTAAATATTTGACACTAACAACTGCACAATGGACAAAAGTCAATTTTCTTGTGGTTGTTGGATATGATTTTTTAATATTAAACTTGATTGGTGGACAGGAAGTAAGTCAAATTGGGGCATTCGTAAAATTATTTTGACAAAACGATCTGAAATAGTGAAAGATTGTAATTTACTCTGTGGTTGTTGAGATATGATTTTTAAATTAAACTTGACTTCCGGTTTCGACAGGAAGTAAGGTCAAATTGTACTGTTTTTTAAATATTTTTTTACAATTAACGATCTGTACAATGGTCAAAATTGTGAATTACCTTCTGGTTGTTGAGATATGATTTTTTAATATTAAAATTTGACTTCGGTTTGGACAGGAAGAGTCAAATTGGGGTCACTGTTTTGTAAAAAATTTTTGATTTAACGATCTGTATAATGGACAAAAATGGAATTTACTCTTCTGGTTGTTGAGATATAATTTTTAAATTATTTAAAATTTGACTTCCGGTTTGGACAGAAGTATGGTCAAAATTGTATCTTTTGTAAAATTGTTTTGACAAAACGATCTGTACATGCAAAAGATTGTGAATTTACTCTTGTGGTTGTTAGATATGATTGTTTTAAATATTAAACTTTGACTTCCGGTTTGACAGAGTAAGGTCAAATTATTCATCTTTTAAAATTGTTTTGACAACAAGATCTGTACAAAGTGCAGATTGTGAATTTACCTGTTGTGGTTGTTGAGATATGATTGTTTTAAATATTAAATTTTGACTTTGTTGACAGGGTAGGTCACAATTGGGTCACCGTTTTGTAAATATTTTTTAACAATTAACAATCTATACAATGGTGCAACAAATGTCAATTTACCCCTGTGGTTGTTGAGATATGATTTTTAATATTAAATTGACTTCCGGTTTGCGGAAGTATGGTAAAAATTGGGGGTCACCTGTAAATATTTTTGATAATTAACGATCTGTACAATGGACAAAATTGTGAATTTACCTTTGTGGTTGTTGAGATATGATTTTTAAAAATTAAACTTTGACTCGGTTTCACAGGAAGTAAGTCAAATTGTACTACAACTCGTGTTTCGTGTTCAAGTACATGCCAGTTTCCGTTCATGTAGTTTGAAGTATGTGTTGTTACCGGGCAGTTATTGGGGAGAAGAAGAAGAAGAAGAAGAAGAAACTAGAGGGAGTGTTTAGGATATTACAAACACATAGGTGTCTGAGTTTTGTCAGGGAGGATGATGACGTCGAATCTTTTAAAAAAAACTTTGCATTATTATTTTTAATATTAAACTTTGACCGGTTTAGAAGGGAAGGTCAAATTGTGGGCACCTTTGTGTAAACATATTTCGACAATTAACAATCTATAAAGGTGCAAAAAAATTTCAATTACCCCTTTGGTTGTTGAGATTGATTTTTTAAATTTTAAAATTTGACTCGGTTTGACAGGTAAGATCAAATTGGGGCACCTTTGTAAATATTTTTTTACAAAACGATCTGGGACAATGGTACAAAATTGTGAATTTATCTGTTGTGGTTGTTGAGATATGATTTTTAAATTAAACTTGACTTCCGGTTTGGACAGGAAGTAAAGGTCAAATTGGGGCACCTGCAAATATTTTCACTAACGATATGTACAATGGTACAAAAAATTTTAATTTACCTCTTTTGGGTTTTTGAGATATGATTTTTTAAATATTAAACTTTTACTTCGGTTTGGGCAGGAAGTGGCACAATTAATCAACTTTTTGTAAATATTTTTGACAATTAACGGTCTGGGACAATGGTATAAAATTTTGAATTACCTCTTGTGGTTGTTGAGATATGATTTTTAAATATTAAACTTTGACTCCGGTTTGACAGGAAGTAGGTCAAATTGGGGTCACCACAACTCGTGTTTCATCTACTTGTTAAGTTCTAAGTACAGCCAGCTTCAAGTTCATGTGAAGTTTGCAAGTATGTGTTTGTTAATGGACAGTTATTGGGGAGAAGAAGAAGAAGAAGTAAAAAAAAAAACCCAACAAAAACAAAAGGTGTTTCCCGCTGTAGCTCGAACCCCAAAAAAAAAAAACAAAAAAAAAAAATAGGTGTTTCGGGTTCATACCCGAACACCCAAAAACTGAACAAACAAGAGGTGTTGCAGCTCGAACCCCAAAATAAAAAAAAAAAACTGAATAAAATAATAGGTGTTCTGCATACGAACACCTAATAACGCGTGAACAAAAATTAAACACCCACAACACATGAACGTGTTAGAGTCTATACAAATTATCACTTGGAAATCTTAGAAAAAGTTTTGTTGAAGCATATTATAGAATGTTACATTAGGGTGATGTTTGACAAACGAATAGTTTGTGAATTGTGTCTTTTCATGATTGTCTTTTTTCAAGAAAACTACAATTTTTCTGATTAATTTCGAAATGTCTGATTGTAATTGACAAAACCCTGTGATTGAAAACCGTTACAATACCGGTATATTATTATAGTTTCAGGGTTTTGATCTGTTCAGTTGAGTGCAGACTTTAATAGGACCCAACTCCTATTTTGACAGACAATACAATACATTTATTATTACATTGGCTGGTATTTAGGGTTTCAGTGCAATTTACCAGACTTGCGCAATCGTAATTTTTTTGTTACGGCGACAAAGAAGCTGAAAGAATGATAATGCATGGTAGCTGAAAATACATTCATTGAAAAGAGTTGTTTATCCGAGCTGGTGTTGTTGATTGGGGATATTGGTACCTCATCGGATAGTATCATTGACTCGTCAGCGTGACTTATGAAAGAAAAAAGAAAAATACTTATGGAGGATACAGGGGTTTACCTTTGAAATTTACCAGAATTTTTACAATGAAGCCTAGAAAAAGTAATTGTACCCAGCAGACAGCATTGAAAGTATGTTTACGTGATGGCTGTGAATGAAAGGTTTGAACAAGTATCCGCACAAAACGCTATATTGTTGTCACAACTGCAACGGGTACTTTAAGTCGAAAGCAGCCCTGCATCAAATGTTTATTATACACGAAGAACATTTTCAGACCAATTTATATTATTGCGTTTTATAATAAAACGTCTCTTTATTTATCGATATTCGTCTCTTTGATAGCGGCTATCTGGTTATAAAGGGGACTTGGGAATCAGGATTTCGACAGCAAGGATTTTGACAGCATTCGAGCCTTAGACAACTCGACCTACGCAAACTCCGACCCACGAGTTGTCATACTTGCACTTTCACATAAATACAAACATGCAGCATGAAATCTCGTAACGTGACTCATTTTGTAGAATCAATTACCCTCACATTACGTCAGTAACATATTTTATTAACATTTCAGTCTAATCTGCGGACGTATGATTGAGAACGGACAAGTCGATCTAAACAACAGTGTGACCTCTGGGGTTAAGACATCTCGACTAAACAAAACTCGACCACGAGTTGTCATATTAGCACTTGCATTTTCGCATAAAACAAAAAAATGCACTATATGAAAGTCCATAATGTGATTCTAGTTTCTAAAACCAATTACGTTATCATTACATCAGCATTAACATTTTAGTCTAATCTGCGAAGATTATGATGTAAATCAATATAAACTTCGAAATTGTATTGCTCGAATTTACCAACTATGGGTAGAATGGGACCATTCTTTTCATTCTTTCTCCTACAGAAAACCCTTTATTACGATAGCAATAAAATGGTGCACGTTCTGTTGTCATTCAACCTTGTCGGTGGTGGTTTTGCAATAAGGAAATTTCCAGAGGGACTGTACACGTTGGTATGATTGTACGAGACGATTGTACATAGCATTGCCAGGGTTTGTACACATGTTCTTTTGTTTTCGTATGAATCGTTTGAGAATCGCTGCACAAATTTAATGGAAGGGCTTTAACTTGATTCGTTACATCCTTTGTATTTATCCACATAAAAATTGTCTCAAACGCCTAGGGGACAAACAATGAAATTTAGGTAAATGATTACAGTTCATGTGTTAAGTTTAATTCAATATATCGTAAACACTAAACAAAGAACCCAGTGTCCCAATAATTATCAATATACAGCCGAATACTTCATTGCAATTTGTACTATTGTACTAATATCTGACAGAAAATACTGCAACAATAATGTAAACTTTGAACAATAACAAACACCTCATCAGTCTCCTGCCATACTGTCCCAAAAACTCGTGTCTTGCCTAAAGTTACGTTTGACGAGTTAGTACTACTTGGACGCCTAAGCAACACACAATGCAACTTTGTATACAATGACTACAATTAATGCGCTTTTTTCAGTTTATTTCAATATATCATAACTTCTTAACACTAAACAAAGAACTAGCGACACTAGTGACCAATATTCAATACATCCGAAACCCATGTCAGCTTTTTATCAAAAGCTTTAAACCCTAGTTGCATGTTATTTTTAACTCACACACGGATCCGTGTCATTATTTTTATTGCCATCTCCAGGTTTGCCATCGCGCTTCACAAAATGAGAACGCAAACAATATTGTAAAAAGGAGTGCATGGTCGAGCTCTTTAGTGCATCGGGTTTGTGTTCTGATGGCTGAGTTGTCAGAATGTGGGTCTGAATCCCAACTCGACCATGGTACCCTTTTGTCCTAACAAGACACTTTACCATAAATGCTTCTTCCACCCAGGAGTAAATGGGCACCTGTGAGGGCAGAGTTGGTTGTTGTGTTTGATTAGCCCATATGGCCAAAATGGCAGCACTGAGCTGTATACCCAGGAGCTGAGATGGTTTGAATGATTTATGCCTGATAGAGGGTACTGACAGCGTTGATACCTTGTTTAAAAGCGCTTTAAAATGCCCGACATTATTATTATTATTAACACTACTATATAAAACACAAAAAATATACTTTGGGACATTCAAAGTTCGGATCGTATTTAAATGCTACATTATCATACTCCATTCCTGCCACTTTTGATAATATCGTCTCAATGACTGAACTACAATATCACCCACAGAACTTTGTGGTATTGGTTGGTATAATTAGATGTTTGAACCGTTGAGATAATTAAAGTATTGTCGAAATGCTGGAATGAATAGCCTTTTATTGACCGGTCTCATTATTATTATTTTTATTATTTCCACTGAACCATGGGATCCAGAATTTTTTAGGGGGCTATCACTTACCCCCCTGGATCCGCCAATGACCGAATACTCCTCGGTCCGTGAGAACGGGTGTGTTCTGTGGAACGATGTATGCTCCACCGAACGGTAGGTGTTCCAGCGTTTTCACTGAACAGTGAAAGAACACTGGTCCCTCAGAGGAACGTTCCCACACGAACGTTTTCAGTATAGCATATAGGCTAGGTCAAGCCCCTCCTCGTATTATGTTAACACCTCATACTAGATTCTGTAAGGCTGTGCCAGGTATCCAGGTATCCGAATACCCGACCGAACCTGTCATTACCCGGTTCCACTTTCGGTTCCAGTTACCCGTAAACGATCGAACATTTAAGCCACACAAATTGAAGTCTCTGATTTTTGTTTAAAAATGTGGTGGGAATGCAGATGCTTTAGTCGTTTTTAATATAGAGGCGGAAATTAGTACAGTAAGTCCACATTTACTCTTTAAAAAAAAAAAAGAGAATCTTGTGTTCATATTGGTTATTTTATACATTCGATTATTTATGTTCTTACAAAATTGTTTACGGGTATTCGGGGATCCGAAGATTTCCATTCGGGTATCCGGTTCCCGAATAACCGAAAACGCAGCCTTAGATTCTATCATGTGATTGGTTCTGAGCGTATCACAAAGATGTTCCCTATTGTTACTGTAATGCAGCAAACAAGGAAAGACTAGCCCATGGCAAAACCCAAATTTAACTGGCCCACGAAATTGGTCTAAAGTCAGTACATTTCGGAGTTGTCAAGTTTGATTTATTGTAGTAGGTCTCTTAATAAATTGTGCAGAAGTGATTATATGATTGTTAGAGGTAGAAACCATCCTCCTCGAGATCTTTGAGCGTTCTATTTTCTCAGTCACCGGGAATAGGAACGCTCCAGGGATCACTTTGGAGGCTAGTTTTACGTACCACCTAGCAGTCAAGAACTATACTACGTCAGGTAATCCTGAAGAAACCCATTTTTCCCCGTAGCACTATTGAAGGAAGGAAATGGTGGAAAATGTTTTCAAAATATTTATTTAAGGGGGAAAGAGGGTTTTTTTAGAATTTTTGATGTGTAAAAAATAAAGTTCATAGAGAAAAAGGCCACCGAAGGCGAATAAAAACGGGGAGATTTAAGGATTGAAGTTGGTAAAGTTTTAAAATTTCGTTTCCTAAGATCATTATTTTTTACTTTGTAAAGAAAGTGAAACTAAAGAGGCTGATTGTTTTTAGAGAAAAAACATACTACTCAAAACAATTTAGGGAACACCGGAAAATTCGTTAAAGATATTATTTCATATAAAAAAATTTTTTCAAAATTTGATGAAAAACAACTACAAAAAAAGAAAAAGGATGCATGGTGATTACATTTAGCATGACATGAAAGAGGGGGGTTGAAAATGAAAACCCCGGTTCGGAACATTTAAACTATTTGATGTTAAAACGGTGTTTTTTAAAATTTGTTTTGGGTATATGGGGAAACCTATTTATAAACCAAAAGTCACTTCTTTAAAAACTGTACACGTTTTGTCGTCTTAAAAGGACGTTTCCGATAAGATAGGACACGGTCAATCTGTCACTCAAAAACGTAAACCAAGTTGATTTCCTTTAAAAATTTCATTATACTTTAATTAAAAAACCAAGAGTTTTGGGTTTAAATGAAAAAAACTTTTTTAAAAATCTTAACGATTTTTAGCAACGTCCTGTAAACGGACGATTTTATTTCTTTTTTTAGTTTAAACAGTTTTTAGATTCAAAAGTTTTTTTAAATTCGTTTTAATTGTATCTTTAACATATTTTAGGGTATTCCATTCGTGTCTGGGCTTTGAGAATTTATATACCCTTTTTTCCCATTGCTCTCTCCTAGAACAGAAAAATTTTAAACCCAAACATTTTGACTATTTAATTAGGGTTTGTAGCCCAGCCAAGGGGGTCGGGGTAAGTTGACATTAAAACAATGTGTCGTTGCAGCGGAGGGGGGACAGCCACCTTTTCAAACCTTACGCATTGCTGTAGATATTAAGGAAAAACCCGGTTTTAAACCGCTTCAGCAATAATTTTAAACCTCACCCCGGGGTTTTTCCCCTCCCCATTTAGACCCTTTAAGGGTGCTTTGAAGCTGTTTGGGTTATTAAAAAAATAGAACAAATTAAAATTTTAAAATTAAATATTTGTTCTTAATACTAAATGTTAAAAAATAACTTTAAAATCAAATGTTTGATGAGTGATTGACCAAAGATGAATTAAATTGGGTGGTGTCCCAGGTTTCCCTCTACCCAAACACGCCATTCTTATAAACGATCGACTATCAAATTTGATATCCGTTTTTTGTTTTGAAATCATCCAGTTCGACCCGGGGCAAGAGAGCAGGGGTATAGAAACGGGAAACCCGGGGGGGACGAAGTTGAATGTTTAGTGCAGTCCAAAAGTTCAAAAAAATAACGTCGTTTTTTTCCGCGGTTAATGAATTTAAAAGGACCCAGAAACGTGTTTTTTCATGTTTGTCTTTGTCACGAAATTACCTTACAATGCAAAACAAAAAACACGTGATTAAAAAAAATTTTCATTAAACAGTATAACCGTTTTTGTCATATTGAAATTTCGTACAATTATGATTCGGTTTTGATCTGTTGATATGCCCATTTTATTGGGCCCCAAGTTTTTTTGACAAAAAAAACTTTTTTTTTAAACACTTTTTTTAGGGGTTCCCCAGAACCAAGGGCATTTTTTTCATTTTTAAATGACAAAAAGAAGCCAGAAAAATTTAGGGGGAATAAACAAAATTTTCATTTTTGGTTTTTGTTTGGGGGAAATATATCATCTTTACTTTAAAGAAGAAAAAAAAACCTAAGATAAGGGTTTCCCCCGAAATTTACCAGAATTTCAATATAAATTCTTTATTTCCCCCGAGGGGGGCAGATGAAACCGGGTGAGATAATAACCAAAACCAAATGATCGATCAGTTCTGGCAATCTTTTTATAAAACATGTGGGTATGAAGCAAAAATGGGGAATGCCATTCTTCATCAGATTATGGGGAGGATTTTAAAGATTTTGAATTTTCCGATTCCCCGTTTTCATTCGTCATTTGTTAAATTTGGTTTTAAATGATTAAGACCTGAAGTGTGTTATAAATGCCTCTCACCCACCGCAGGAGGCTCATGTAGTTTTATGTATCAAAAGATAGGAAATTTACAATATTTACCTTTTAGATTTAATTTTCAAAAGGGAAAAAATAAATAGCCTGGGGAAAAGCATGTTTCACTTTTATTATTGCGAAAGTTTTGCTTTACCAACGTTTTTAAATCTAAAAAGACGGGACGATTATTGAACAAATAATCCGAAAAACGCCTTTTTTCACAATAAATTATTAATTAAAGGTCGTTCATTCACGCGAACGCGAAAAGGGGAAGGAAATGAGACGTTACATTTTTGTCACGACCGATTAAAAGAAAAGAAAAAAAGACGAAAATTACAAACAAAAGTGTTTAGTTTATAAAAAAAAATTATAAATAAAATATAATTAAAAAATAAGTTTTTGTTGAAACATCGACTTTTTAGAGCGGGATTTGTGAGACGCAAAAGGGAAAATTTCACTGTAGGTTTGCCGCGTTGTTCGCCGTTTAAACACTTGGGATTTTGAAAAGTTATTATGTTCTATTTATGTTCGTGTCGATGTAATAGCGCCTTATTTGGAGGGAATTTTTTTGCCCAACCCCCGCCCCCAAAACTGATGGCACCGTTGTGTGTAATTTAACCAAATTTTTGATTTTAAACGTTCAAAGGATTCTGAGGGAATTTTTCTTTTTTTTGGAATTCTGAGCTTTTCAACACATACTTTTAAAGGCAAGTCCCGCTTTTTAAATTTTTTTCAAACCCCAAAAAAGGGGGGTCAAAATTTGTGGGGTTTACAACCATGTTCATAGCAGAAAAAGGTCACCCAACCCAGAGGTCATGATTGAACCATAAACACTAACGTTCGCTGTTTTAAAACAAACAAAAAAACCCCGTTTAAATTTTGGATGGGAAAATTTTTAAAAAGGGTATTTATTATTTTAAAAATTATGTTTGACTCAAAAGTTGAAAACGAGAAGAAAACAATGATAATCCAAAAAACAACGAAAACGTTTTCATTCCATTGTTATTTTTTTGAACTACTAATTTTTTACTTTTATTTTAATAAAAAAGAAAATTATTGATAACCACAAAATGGTGTTTTAGTATTTTTGGGAAAAATTGTAAAAAAAAAAAAAACTTTATTTCACGATAGTTCCTTTTAAATTTTAAAATTTTTTGAAAGTCCTAAAAATAAAAAAAATATTAAATATTAAAAAAAATTTTAATTATCATAATCCAATCTTATAATTAAATGTGCTAAGTCGGGAAATGAAAAAACAAAATGAAAAGGAAGATGTTACATTATTGGGAACGTGCTGTACATGTACTTGTTTTCCTGCTCGGTTCGCCGTCGGACGCGGTCGTTAATGAATGGCCTCCCCTTGAAACCTAGCAAAAAAAACTCACCATACCCCCATGTAGATCTTTCTTGTTGAGCCTTTTAGCAAACCTTTTTTTAGGCGCTTTTTAAATTTTATTTATATTGATTTTTTGATTGATTATTTATTGATTGATTATTTATTGATTGATTGATTGATTGATTGAGATTGATTGATTGATTGATTTATTGATTACTGAAATGTTGGACTTTGTTTGTTTTCAAATGTTTTGGGTGAGCACGTAAAGCGTTAAAAAATTAAAGAAAAATTGGGGGGAAAAGCCTGAATAAAACCCGCCAAAAGAAGTATATGACGCCTATATTTGTAATTTAAAAAAATAAAAAAATTAATTTTAAGAAAAATTACACAAAACTTAAAACCTAAATAAACTTTTTCATGGCATTTTTTTTTTAACAACGCCAAAAAAAGAAAAATGTTCGAGAAAAATTAAATTCGATAGACATTAAAAAGCTTGACGTAGAGGACATAGTCATTGGGATTTTTACAACACGGGAAGGGGGAGAACTAAGCGACAGGTATATGAACATAGGTGCGAAAAAAGGGTTATGTTGGGAAATTTCGTCATACAAAAAAATTTGAGATTAGTGAAATTTTAATACCGAATAATCGTACCTTCTGGGAAAACGATTAATCGCAAAAGACCCATTTTGCACGGGAAATGCGATCCATGGGAAACAATCAACAATTCAAAAAATTTTTTTTGTGTGAATGAATCAAATTCAAAAAACGATCACAGCCATTTTTAATTATTATGTTTAGGATTTTAATGAACGATTTTGAAAAGATATGTTGATTTCGCACAGCCTTTTTAAACAAAGAGGGCCCCCCAAATTTAGGGATCACGTGACCCGCTTTTCTTGGGAGTACCGTCCACCGTGCCCCGTAAGAATAAAAAGCCATCAGTTCACACGTCCCATCCTGATTACATTTTTATTCATTCTG
>CM055830.1:30256253-30302184 GCA_029582265.1 Zoroaster sp. YZ-2022
GACTGTCTGATCCCGTTTAAAGTTTCTTGGAAAAGGGGTTTCCACAAATGTCACAAACAAATAGTTTCTCTCCAGTGTGGACTAGCATATGCTGTTTAGATTGCTCCTATGAGAATCCTTTGCCACAAGTCACAAACAAATGGTTTTTCATTGGTGTGAATTCAGATGCTTGTGAGAATGTTTATGTGCGAAAGATTTGCCGCAAATGTCACAAACAAATGGTTTCTCTCAGTGTGGACTGTCTGATGTGTTCTTAAAGTGCGTCCATGCGAGAAAGATTTGTCAAATGTTACAAACAAATGGCTTCTCTCAGTATGGACTCTCTGATGTCTTCTTAGAACTGCTCGTGAAGATTTTCCCACAATGTCACAAACAAATGGTTTCTCTCCAGTGTATAATATCTGATGTGTTCTTAGATTGCTCTGTTGTGAAAACATTTGCCACAAATGTCACAAACAAAGATTTCTCCAGTGTGGACTCTTGATGTGTTTTAAAGTGCTACATGAGAAAGATTTGTCACAAATGTTACAAACAAATGGTTTCTCATTTGTGTGGATTCTCTGATCTTTGTCAGTGTGCTTCTCTGTGAGAAAGATTTGCCACAAATGTCACAAACGAATGATTGCTCTCCAGTGTGAACTGTCTGATGCAGTCTCAGCCCACTCCTTCCTGAGAAGGCTTTGCCACAAATGCCACAAACAAATGATTTCTCTCCAGAGTGGACTGTCTGATGCTGTCTCAGATTGCTTCCATGTGAGAAAGTTTTGCCACAATTTTACAAACAAATGGCTTCTCTCAGTATGGACTCTCTGATGTTCTTTTAGAAGGTTTCCGTTGAGAAAGATTTCCACATGTCACAAACAAATGGTTTCTTAATACTGGTGCAGAAACTTTGAAGCATCTTCAGCCTTCACATAGATCTTGTGATTCTTGTGGTGCCGTGTTCTGTATGCGTAAAAAAAATAAATAAATAAAAAAAAAAATAAAATAAAATCACTCTCCTAAGTAAATCATAAAACAACAGATTTGTTAGGCAACTCTAGAAATTCTCACATACGGATTGTATATTTTGGACTGTCAATGGAAGACCTCCACTGTAGAATTGCTTATATAGAGGTTGGATTAAATCTATCTGCAGCGACTCGACGGTGAAAGCATGTCATACAGCAGTTTGAAGGAGGGTGGTGTTGGTGAAGGGGGTTCATTGGAAGGAGGTGTATAGGAGGATACATGTACCTGTAGGTCATGGTCACCCCTCAATCTAATCGTAACAAGAAACTGTCTCACTGATTCAATCAAATGAACTGAAAATCGACATTTTCCAGCAGAAACCACAAACATCCAGCACCATTTTGTTTGACTGCAAGAACACTTTTCATAAGTGGGCCATGTGATATAATATTCGATTAGAAAGGTGACATGTGACATTGCTGATCTACAGTGTGTAAAAGGCCCAAATGAAGCTTTTTAAAAGTTTCACCAACATTGAAAAATCCCTGCTCTTAAAGCCAGTGTATACTTCTTCTTTTAAATTCTCTTAAACTGCATACGACACTGTAATTTGCAAAATGCGTCCTCAGCAGCTGAGCACAGGCCTTCAGAGTTAAAATTTTGCCAGACAAGGGAAGGGTTGTATAGGTATGAGTATGCCCAAAGCCAACTTTGATGGTGTGATTTAGTTTGATGGTTTATTTGCTGCCCCGGCTCGAAATGCTAAATGGTGTCCCACACCTCTAGAACCCCCACATCCCCCCCCCCCAAACCCTGCACATCCCCAAACCTGCCACCCCTAAACTTTAAACTAAGTCAGTTTATTTTAATATGCAATTATGTTCTTGGTTACCAACAATGCCTTCAGGTTGATGCAAGGTGGCAGCAGACTGTTGGTTCTTTCCATTGCTCCAATTTCAAGCACATGCGAAAAATGTCAAAACAAATGGGTGTTCAATTGTGGACTAGCATATGCTTTTTTGATTGCTTCCATGTGAGAATCCTTTCCACAGAAGTCACAAACAAATGGTTTTCATTGGTGTGGATTCTATGATGGTTTTGAGAGTGCTTCCCTGTGCGAAAGATATGCCAAATGTCACAAACAAATGATTTCTCTCTAGTTGGACTTTCTGATGTTGTCTTTTGGAATGCTTCTATTGTGACAAGATTGCCTCAAATGCCGAAACAAATGATTTCTCCAGTGTGGACTGTCTGATGTTGTCTTAGTATTCCATGCGAGAAAGATATGCCAAATGTCACAAAAAAGTGATTTTCATTAGTGTAAGTTGATTTTCTCAGCCCACTCCTTCGTGAGAAGGCTTTGCCACAACTGTCACAAACAAATGATTTTCTCAGTGTGGACTTTTGATGTGATTTTTGACTGCTTCATGTGAGAAAGTTTGCCACAAATGTCACAAACAAATGTCTTCTCCAGTGTGGACTGTCTGATGCTGTCTCAGATTGTTCTATATGTGAAACATTTGCAAAAAGTCACAAACAAAATGGTTTCTCTCCAGTGTGGACTCTCTGATGTGTTCTTAGATTGCTCCGTTGTGAAAAAACCCTTTTCCACAAAAATCACAAAAAAAATGGTTTCTCATTTGTGTGGATTCTCTGATCTGTCTCAGTGTGGTTCGTTGTAGAAAGATATGCCACAAATGTCACAAAGAATGATTTTTTATTAGTGTGTACCATTGATGCTGTCTCAGCCCACCCTTTGAGAAGGCTTTACAACTGTCACAAACAAATGATTTCTCTCCAGTGTGGACTGTGTGATGTGATTTTAGACTGCTTCCTTGTGAGAAAGCTTTGCCAAAAATGTCACAAACAAAGGGTTTTTCTCATTTTGTGGATTCTCTGATGTTTTCATGCCCTTTCCCCTGTGAGAAAGATTTGCACAAATGTCAAAAAAGAATGTTTTTTCATTATTGTGAACTGTCTGATGCACTCTCAGCCCACCTTAGTGAGAAGGCGTTCCCACAACGTCACAAACAAATGGCTTCTCCAGTATGGACTTCTGATGTTCTCTTAGACGGCTTCCGATGAGAACTTTTTCCCCACATATGTCCAAACAAATGGTTTCTCTCCAGTGTGGACTGTCTGATGTTTCTTAGATTGTTCTGTTGTGAAAAACATTTGCCAAAAAATGTCACAAACAAATGGCTTTCTCCAGTGTGACTCTTTGATGTTTTTAAAGTGCTTTCACAGAAAGATTTGTCACAAATGTACAAACAAATGGTTTCTTATTTGTGTGGATTCTCTGATGCTTTTCGTGTGCTTCTCTGTGAGAAAGATTTCCCACAAATGTCACAAACGAATGATTTTTCATTAGGGGAACTGTCTGATGCAGTCTCAGCCCACCCCTTCCTGAGAAGGCTTTGCCACAAATGTCACAAACAAATGATTGCTCTCCAGTGTGAACTGTCTGATGGTATCTCAGCCCACTCCTTCCTGAGAAGCTGCCACAAATCACAAACAAATGATTTCTCTCCAGAGTGGACTGTCTGATGCTGTCTCAGATTGCTTCCATGTAGAAAGTTTTGCCAATTGTCACAAACAAATGGCTTCTTCCAGTGTGGATTTTGATGTTTTTTTTAAAGTGCTTACATGCGAGAAAGTTTTTGTCACAAATGTTACAAACAAATGCTTCTTCCAGTATGGACTTCTGAGTGTTAGATTGCCCCTTTAAAAAACCCTTTGCCAAAAGTCACAAACAAGTGGTTTCTCCAGTGTGGACTGTCTGATGCCGTTTCAGATGGCTTTATATGGAAACTTTGCCACAATTGTCACAAACAAATGGCTTCTCTCCAGTGTGGATTTTTTTGATGTGTTTTAAAATTCTTCCATGCAGAAAGATTTGTCAAATTTACAAACAAATGGCTTCTCTCCAGTGTGGACTCTCTGATGTGCTGTTAGATTGCCCTCTGTGAAAAACCTTTCCCACAATTGTCACAAACAAATGGCTTCTCCCCAGTATTCTTAGAAGGCTTCCACATAGAAAGATTTCCACATGTCAAAAACAAATGGTTTCTCATTGGTGCAGAAACTTTGAGCATCTTCAGCCTTCACATGGATCTTGTGATTTTGGTGCCGGTTCTGTCGAAAAAAAAAATTAAAAAACACAAAAAAATCATTCTCCCCCTAGTAAATCATCAAAACAACAGATTTTTAGGCAGATTCTGAAATTGCTCACATACAGATTGTATATTTTGGACTGTCAATGGAAGACCTCCGTTTATATAGAGGTTGGTATAAATCTATCTGCAGCGACCTCGGATGGTGGCATGCCATACAGGAGTTCGAAGGGGGGTGGTGTTGGTGAAGGAGGTGGTGTTTGGTGAAAAAGGGTTTGTTGTTGGAAGGTGCATAGGAGGGATATTTGACCGTACATTGGGTCAAGATCACCCACCTCAATCCCAATCGTAAAAAAAACTGCTGTCACTGATTCAATCAAATGAACTGAAAATCTTACTTTTTCCCAGCGGAAACCACAAACATCAAGCCCCGTTTTGTTTGACTGGAAAACTTTTCATAAGTGGGCCATGTGATATAATAGTTAGATTAGAAAGGGTTTGACATTGCTGATCTACAGTGTTAGAGGTCAATTGAAGCATTTTTAAACAGTTTCTTATTGAAAAATCACACTGCTCTTAAAGCCAGTGTTATATTTTTTTAAAATTATTCTGAAAACTGCATACGACACTGTAATTTCCAAATGACGCCCCTCACGCTGAGCACAGGTCTAATTAAAGTTCAAATTTGCCAGACGGGGGAAGGGTTGTATAGGTAGAGATATTATTTTTGATGGTTTATTTGCTGACTGAGGCTCGAAATGCTAAATGGTGTCCCACACCTCTAGACCCCCATCAACCCCAAACCCTGCACATCCCCCCAAACCCTCACCCAAACTTAAATCGGTAATGTTGTAAAAATTGCTTATAAGTGTGCACAAAAAAACTATACTCTTCAAGCAAATTTTAAGCTTTTTAGGTTTTTAAAAAAACATGCATTGGGATTTTGTTGTATTCATTTGCACATAATTACATGTGGAAACTTTGGGCGGATCCAGGGGGGCTAAGGGCCGTAGCCCCCAAAATCTTTTAAAAAAATAAAAAAATTTAAAAAGAGAGAGGGAGGGGAAGAGCGCTCCTATTCCACAGTATGCCAGATAAACATAAGGAGGTGACCTGCATGGTACTGAAAACAAAATTGTTTTTGATTCTCAGCCCCCCTAAAGTAATGTGCGGATCACGCCATGGGAAAGGGTACTCAGACAGAATGATCGGAAGGATATTTGATACAATCATTAACGTTATACCAGGTCAGTTTATGTGAAACTGTGATCAACTACATGTTTGGTAAAACTTGTAGCTTTGCATAGTGAGGATAGTAAAAGTATAACTAAGTGCGGTGACACCATGTGAAATTCTCAATTGAGTAATTAGTTCTGCTGAAAAGAACTGGAGAGACAGCTTCTACGTTTGATGGGTCACCAGGGATGATCAGAGCACACTGATCGGCGTCGAGTTGTAGCCTCCAGTTCTTTACAAGAACAATTACTACTCAATTGAGCTCACATCAGTGTCACCAATGACTCATGAATCTTACTTTAAAACTACATGTTTCTTCTAGATGTTTGTATGAAGCCACAATTCTTGCATGAGGAACTTCGCCAGCATTCTGATGGAAATAAATAAACATCAACTCTCGACACCTGAAGGATCAATACTGAACTGTATCCACGACTCAGTTATTGATCTGTTAGTATACCTTGAGTAATGTGGATCCTATCCGAATAAGCGCCCCTTGCCATGCTGAATTTCTCGGGTTGGGAATCGGTGCGGGATGAGGGTACTGTGGTAATTGCATACCATGACAACAGCCTTGGGTTAAGGCCAGTATGAAGGTAAAAACAAAATTGTGTAACATCTATTGCAGATAATAGTGTGGGTTTGCAGTAGCACCATAATAGTCTTCTTGAGCTGTGTGGTTCTGAGAATAACGTTTGGTAACCCGAGCATCAAGTGTGTGTGGTCAGTGTGGAGTTACCCGCCATGTTCTTCTCCCAAACCACCACCTTCAGGAAACTAGATTATCCAGCAATGGTGTTACATAAATCGCAAAGTCTTGGTAACAGATGGTTTAAAAACATTCATACTTTGATTCCCCGATGATTCTCCCACTAGATGATGGTACAGTAGGTGGCTTAGTTGTTGGTCAACTTCCACTGTTCTTGATATAAAAAAACAAATGGCTTTCAATTGGTGTGGACCATCTGATGCTGTCTTAGAGTTCCGCCATGTGCGAAAGATTTGCACTTAAATGTCACAAAACAACGGTTTTCTCTCCAGTGTGGACTGTCTGATGTGCTCTTAGATTGCCCTCTTGTGAAAACCTTTGCCACAGAAGTCACAAACAAATGGTTTCTCATTTTGTGTGGATTCCTCACGATGATTCAATCAGATTGCTTCCCTGTGAGAAAGATTTACCACAAATGTCACAAACAAATGATTTCTCTCTAGTGTGGACTCTCTGATGTTGTCTTAGACTGCTTCCATCGTGAAAGATTTGCCACAAATACACGCCAGCAAGTGATTTCTCTCAGTATGGACTGTGTGATGTGTTTTAGAGTGCTTCCAATGAGAAAGTTTTGCCACAAATGTCACAAACAAATGATTTCTCTCAGTGTGGACTGTCAATCTGTGCTCTTAGATTGCCCTCTTGTGAAAAACCTTTGCCACAAAAGTCACAAACAAATGGTTTCTCGGTGTGAACTCTCAGATGGCGTTTCAAATTTTCTGTTAGTGGGAAAGGGCTTTCCACAAAATGTCACAAACAAATAGTTTCTCTCCAGTGTGGACAGGCATAACTGCCGTTTAGATTGCTTCCATGTGAGAATCATTTGCCACAGAAGTCACAAACAAATGGTTTTTCATTGGTGTGGATTCTATGATGCTTTCGAGAGTAGCACCTATGCGAAACATTTGCGCAAATGTCACAAACAAATGGTTTCTCTCCAGTGTGGACTGTCTGATGTGTTTTAGACTGCTTCCATGTGAGAAAGTTTTGCCACAAATGTCACAAACAAATGGTTTTCATTGGTGTGTATTCTATGATGGTTTGTGAGAGTGCTTCACGTGTCACAGATTTGCCGCAAATGTCTGGAAACAAGTAGTTTCTCTCCAGTATGGACTGTATGATGTGCTCTTAGATTGCCCTCTTGTGAAAAAACCTTTGCCACAAAAGTACATGAAGCAAATGGTTTCTCATTTGTGTGGATTCTCTGATGCCTTGTCAGTGTGCTTCCATGCGAAAGATTTTCCACAAATGTCACAAAGAATGATTTTTCATTAATGTGAACTGTCTGATGCAGTCTCAGCCCACTCGCCATTGAGAGAAGGCTTTGCCTAGCTATCACAAACAAATATTTCTCTCCAGTGTGGACTGTCTGATGCTGTCTCAGAGTACTTCCATATAAGGAAAGATTTACACAAATGTCTGCAAACAAAAAGGTGCTCTCCAGTGTGGACTCTTTGGTATTAGCATTTAAAGTGCTTCCCTGTGAGAAATATTTGTCACAAATGTTTTTAACAAATGGCTTCTCTCAGTGTGGACTCTCTGATGTTCTTTTAGAATGCTTCCGTATGAAAAGATTTCCCATATGTCACAAACAAATGGACTTCTCATTGGTGCAGAAACTTTGAAGCATCTTCAGCCTTCCACATGGATCTTGTGGTTCTGGTGGCGTGTTCTGTATGCGTAAAGAACTGTTCACCAGCGAAGTGTATTATGGTTGAAAAAAAGATTAATTTGTGCTAGAATTTGATCCATACTGGGTTCTAGAATAGCTGATAGTGATCCGTTTTTTTTTTCTTCTTTTTTTTTTTAAGGAAAATGAAAGATCAACTTTGAGTTATTACAAAGGATGAGTTGTCACAAAATTCGAGAGAGTTGTCTTATGAGTCAATTTTTTTCAAGGTTGAGAGCTGTCTCAAGATCGAAAGCTGTCTCCCAAAGGGTCAGGATGTCTTTACCCTGTACAAAGGGGATGGGGGATGAGTTTTTTTGGTTATAACTTTTTACTTGTTACGACAACATTATGGAGAATTTTTTAGAAATTGGTTGAATATAATAATAGATAATAAGTAATCTGTTTCATGATTTAATCAATTTCCATAATATATATTTAAACTTCACCACCGCAAAAAACTGACCCCATTTGACTTTTGTACACATCGCATGTACAAATAATTTTTTACCATAGGCTTACTTTACAGTGAGGTAGTTTTTACAAGTCAGTGCGCATATGCGCAGCAATGGCAACTTACATGATAAAGAACAAAGGGTGTATGCTTCACTCAAGGTCGTGGATTACAATCGGGTGTGTATTGCAGTGTGAAAACAAATGTTTTAACTTAACAGTTAGCGTTTAAATTTGCATTTTGATGGCAATGGTGTTTTGTTTTGGCCTTCAAATAAATGATTTCAAGTAAAGATTATGCAGCATGTGCTTTTCAGTATTGATGCCCCATACCCAGATGGAAATGTGCATGTGGCGCTAACTTCATACATGTCCGACAGCTGCCTGTATCAGTGGATGCCACAAGCAACTATTGCCACAGTCTTGCTTGCCCACAATCTCGCCCCTCACTTCATACTCGCCCCTGTTGATACAAAAGTAAGCCCCTAACCCAAACTCGTCCCTTACAATCTCATGAGTTACAAACTCCGTGATTCACGTTGTTGAGACTGCATGGTTTAACGTTCATATGAGAGAAATGGTGAAGCATTATTATAATAAAGGCAGGATGTAGCATTAAAGGAGGACATAACTATTTAACCCTCCTACTGTTTGACCATTTGAAACCATTCAAAATTTCCACATAATACCAAAATAGCCCATTGGTTTTGTACACACATGGTGATACCATTTAAAAATTGTTGGTAAGCGAGCTTTACTACCATTCAAATCCATTCAAATGGTTTTTGAATACAGTGGATACCTACCTGGTGTGTTTCTAAAACAAATAGTTTCAAATGGTGCATCAACACATCTGAAAAATATGAACTTCGGAGGGTTAATGAATCAAATTATTAATTTTAAATCTTATAATTTAATAGTAAATTATTTCATCTTGGCGCTAAGGAGACTGAAGAGAGTAAATCAAACATCATTTCAAGTGACGTTTTATTTAACGAAAATAAATATTACAAGCAATAATTCATTTACATTTACAGTTACAATTAAACAGAATAAAATGGAGACTAGTTAAATAAAATACTGAGTAAAATAAATAAGTAATTACATACAAAAACAAAAATATAATTAAATGTTTTTATTTAACATTTTATTTACATCAGCCCACCCCAAACAAGGCCAAAAGCCACTATAAGTGTAAGGGTTGTTTGAATAACATCCACCATTTAAGCAAGATTACATTTGTTGATATTTTTCTTAAACTTAATTAGATGCGTAAGTTGGTGGAAAACAATCAGTAGGAAGATAGTTCCATTGTAATGCTGTTCTAGGAAGAAGCTATCCGATGGAACTTTTTCTTGATTTTGGGAGTCGAAGATGGTGAGGGTGTTCACCTGCTTGTTTAGTAAACATGGTATGAGAAATCCCTGCGCAACGTTGCTGTCATGTAGCTCAGCAAAGAACAATCCCGTAGTAATAACGGTAGAACAGTGAAGCTGGCTACATTCTCTGAGTGCATAGAGAGTTTGAAGGAGGAAAAAGCTCCTGCAACTAGTCCCTTGATGCTTGGTGTTGCGGTCTATCAAGAACAGATGGTGATGCTTTGAGGCACCTGTCCAGATGTGGGCTAATATTCCATCTTAGGTCTGACTTGACATTTGTAAAGGTAGAGGATGGCCTCAGGGATCAATGTTTTGCTTGACCGATAGAAGGATCCTGCTCATCTTAGAGACTTGTTTCCCACCTCTGAGATGTAAGAGATTCCATTTGAGATCAGTTGTGATCTTCAGGCCGACAGTCCGTCCAGGCCGACTGTTCATTTATCATTTCACCCTTCATGAAGATGGGGATATGCTTGGACAGATCATTGATGATTAACAGATGAAGTTTAGTCTTAGTGCCAGTGGCATTGAAATTACCAGCCAACATTCACCCGGCGTGATTTGAGATAGATCAGAACTCAGATTAGTAGCTAGGTCCACATGAGAAAGGTTTTGTGTGTGTGGTTGTAAACTGTTGTGTCATCTGCAAATAATGTCAATGAATGACGACAACACATGATGCAGTAGGTCATTTATGAATATTAGAAAACAGTGTCCGGACCATGGAGGTATAAAATGAGACCTCCATGGTCGGGACCAAGTACCGAACCCTGGAAACAACAGCATTTAAAATTATTGTGCGGATGATTGGATGTAATTAATTACGTCAAATAAAATAACGCTGCAAATTTTTCGCATAATATGCATATATTAATTAGTATACATCTAGTATTTTGTATCTATTAAAATCGGTGGTTAACCTTTTTCCACTTTCACAAAGCACTAACTTTCTAGTAAATCATACAATTTCACTATAACTTAGTTTTATTTCTGTAACAAGCGACTTGAATAAGTTTATTGCAACCAGTAATACGCCATAGTTTTGTAAATTTTCCGAGTAATGCTAAGCCAAAGGTAGGTGCGTCATTTTGTTCATGAGTGCGGCGAATTACGTACATGGACGATACAGCATTTGATCGATGAAGTGCGACTGTCCATACATACACTGTGTACATCCCTAATGACACACAACCATTGACGATCAACCTGCACACACAGTGATACACACGCACGGCGAATAAGTGCTCATTTCCTCGTAAGAGCTTTTGCGAAGTGTAAAAAATACACTTTCCGCTCAAAACTAAACAAAATTACGGCTCAAAACTTTTGCGCATATGATAGAAAAAGAATTGCCAAAAATTCATTCAGACACCGCTCTTACCTTTCAACGGGAAGATTTCACCTCGAAAAACGGTGTTTACTTTTGTCTCTTCGTAGCTTCGGTTGCTTACTGTAGACTCCAGTAGTTATGGAGATCGAGCAAGCATGGATTAAAGGAGCCCTTTGACTCATTAGAAACCCATTTTCATGTCAATCTGTGTACTCTGGGCACGGAGACAGCTAGCTCGAAGTGGATGCCCCCTCAGCAGAGCGCGGCAAATTTTACGTGCCGAATGCGCCCGATCTCGGAACACTTCGCGAAAGGCTGGGTGGGACGAGAGTACTGAGTAGTTGTTCGCAAAACCTGAGCTTTCGCACACGTACTTCGATTGCTATTTATGTACATTGTTGGATAGCTGAAACTAGTATAAAGCTTTTCAATGAGCGGGTAGAATGTCGTATCTGGCCGCCACTATTTTCATTAACCAATAATGTAATCTTACCTACCTGGTAAGGTTAGAATATATGGATGATGATGGACATATACTTAGAGTATTCCAGAATCGTTATTTCATGAAAATCAGACATTTTTGGTATGCAATGACTTCCTCAGTCATGTCGGTCTGATCTTATGGCTCCACAATTAGTGACTACGGTCATTGTACATGCGTAGTGGCAACTATATTAAGATCCTTCTATTTTCTGAAGGAGAGGTTTTTTAGAAAGGAAATCAAATTGGAAAACCATCATAAAGTGGATTTTAAAGATGGTTTTCGCTTTCTGTCCCTACCAAAAATCAATAGAATGATTTTTTAACTGGTTAGTGGTTGAAAAACAAATCCAAAAAGCCCTTAAAAAGTGGCGGCCGGATACGACATTCTTTCCCAATGAGCTATTACATGAATTTTAACAGGTAAAAGTAATATAATTTTTTTATTTGAAAATTTTGATATTATTTTTTGTTGCGGGCGATGCCCTATTTTTATTTCCTTTGTTGTTTGTCGGCCTCTCATACTCAGGTTTGCGAGAACACAGCAGTGGCGGCTGACATCTACATTATTCACTTCTCATTTCAAGACTTACCTACATTGTTGATCATTTCGTGGATGGAAAATAAAGTTTGTTAACACTAACAGTCTGATGTTCACAATAAAAGTGTTGTTCCTTAACATGATTTTGACCTCTCGTGCTACTACTACGTAGCCTTTGAGTCGAGCTCCTCTCGCGTGCCGCGCCCTCCATCAAAGGTCAATTAGCAGTCAACTCGCCCCTGGCAAACTCGCCCTGGCAAACTCGCCCCTTACAAACTCGCCCACTGACAAACTCGCCCCTGTTTGTACAAACTCGCCCTCGAGCTCGCCCCCGACAAACTCGCCTATAATTTTTGACGCATCTCCACGCACGCTATTGAGACTGGTTTAATATTATTAATTATAAAAGGCAGGATGTACGGGGACATAAATATTTAAATGGATTAATGGGCACTATTGGACTTCAGTTTAGTAAGAGAGAAAATCAAACATAGGGCCCTGTCGTTTCAACAAGCATTTTATTTAACAAAATAAACGCACATAAAAATAATTCAGCAGTTAAAACTAAATCAGAATATTGCTTGCTACCGTACATCAGCCGCACTTCACTGAATTCAGCGTATCCTGAGGGAAGCTGACATTAAGGTCTACTACCGGACTCGAAACAAGTTGGAAACAGTACACACCCACAAGGACAGACAGTCCCAGCCGTCAAGCTGGGGTCTACCAGAGTCGCAGCCTTGTGGGGAAAGTGTACATTGAGACAGCGAGACCTTGACCAGCTCAAGGAACACAAGGCCCGGCGCGGAGAATCATGACAAATCTGCGATCATCAAACACTCCACCGATTTGGACCATATCATTGACTGGCAGAATACAGATCACTGCTTGGAAAAGCACTGGTACACCGTCATCAGAGGGGCTATTGAGATTCGCAAGCTGTGACACTGTCCCCAGGACGTCGGCACTTCATCAACAGCATTGGCATTCAATCACCATCCACCAACACCCACACCCACTGTCAACTGATACGCCTCAGCGAACAGGCAACTCACACACGAGCGGAAACACACAACAAGAACAATGCCGGTGGCAGCCAATCACAACACATCACACAACAGTAGCACCAATCGGAACCTTCCCATTCTGCATAATCCCCTTAAATACTACTTAAGGAGTTGCATCGGCAAACCTCTTCATTCTCCTGAAGAAGATTAGAGCAGGCGTAATCAAACGTTGAGAATAACCCGTAGAAGTCCCTATGGTTCTCCCTGAACCATATTAACCCATCAAGTCCCCGTGGTTCTCCTGAACCACATTTCTCACTAGCGACAGTAGAGAAAACGAGTTGTGAAATTAGTTCCTTAGACCTTTCTCATAACAAACGAGATACGATTTGTACGATACGATTCTTCAGAACATATCTCAAGCTTCACGTTAGTTCGAGATAAACACATGGTGTTACCGCAAACCGAAACGATATCGATATTCCACCATGCAAAGCCTCAAACTTATATAAATCAGAATACATAGAAAACTAACAAAAAAAACCCAGTTACGATTTATACTATATTATGTATATATACTATGTATACTTTAATTATCTGTATTTTGTATTTATATGTATTAATTATTTATTTTATTATACTTATTTAATTTACTCAGTATTTCGTTTAGCTAGTTTCCACTATATTTAATTGTAACTGTAAATGAATTATTTCTTGTAATATTTATTTTCGTTAAATAAAACGTCAACTGAAATGATGTTAGGTAAAACTTTAGCCATGGTGAAGACGGACAGTATAAGACTAATTGCGGTGACATGTGATTTTAATTCTCAGTGAATCGTAGTGAATTTTGAAAAGAACTGCAACTATAATAGTAACAGTACTCTCTTATATGAACGTTAATGATCTCAACAGCGTGAACTGCGTTCAAAAATTACAGGGGCAGCGAGTTTGCTTGGGGGCGAGTTGACTGGCATCCAGATTGAACATCGGGAAATAATGGCGGCCGCACGTGAGTTTTGTCCTTACGGCGCGTGTACAAAACTATGCGGATTTTATCGACATATCGTGAAGCTAGTACCCGTATAATTCTGGGTTGTAATGGATTTGCGCTATGGGGAAAATTGTGGACGAAGTGGTCTTGCAACTCTTTATCATGAATGGGCAAGTCATTGATGTGTAACCCTCCTCATCGATGTAATTTTTTTCTTGACTGGGCTAAAGCCTTCGATACGTTAGCTACATCATATTACTTGATAAATTGCATAAATACTGGTATTTGGCTCCAGTCTTATCATGGTTTAATTCTTATCTTAACAGCAAGATCACAAAGTAATTTTGCAAGGTGCCGAATCAGAGCAGTTAAAGGTTTATTCAGGTGTACCTGAGGCATATTCTTGGGCCGCCTTTCAATATTTTTGTTTTGATCTCCCATTTTGCGTTCAATCCAGTCTTAGACAATATGCAGATGACACTGTACTTTATAGACCTATAGATCCGACTCTGACACGATGATCCTTCAAAGCAGTGATTTAAACAATTTAATTAACTGGTGTATTAATCACATGTCACTTAATTCTACGAAATGTAACATGACTGTTACTCATGTAGACATCCTCTAGTCTCATTTATAATATTGGTTCTGACTCTGTGAAGTTGTTCCCCATTACAGAGTATCTTGGTGTCATCATTTCTCGTGATCTCAGTTGGAAGAACCACATTGATAGCGTTATACAAAAGCTACTAAACTTTGTGGTTTATCAGACGGTTGTTAAGAGTAATAATTCTACTGTTCTAGTTAAATTTTACACTTCCCTATGTAGACCTGTCATGGGTATGCCGCTCCTGTCTGTGCCCAAACCTACCTCATCATTACTCTTAGAAAGGTTCAGAGCGTTTCACTTGACATACGTTCTTGTCTTGGTCCCTAAAACCTAACAATGCCGACATAGACTACCCTAATTCCAGATGTGAAATTGGGAATTCCTTTGTTGATTAATAGACTTCATTTTTCTGTCAATTTCGTTTACATTGTTAAATGTTTGTATAAAAAATTTGATGTAGTATCCACAGTTTTGTTACTATTAATTCTAGGCATTGTGATTCTCAGCCAAGTTTCTTCTGAGAGACACTTTAACTGCCACCACTCCTCTATTTGTTGGGTTCCAAGATTATGGGATGGTTACCATCTGATGTTAAGACAGTTGTATTTAATATGTCAAGTTTCTCAGTAGTTTTCGTAAACATATTCTGTCTGCAAAATCCATGTATTTCGATCCTTTTAAATGGTGACTGCCTGAAACATGAAAGTCTTGTTTGCTTACTGCGTGCTTTCTATGGCCTATTAATTGACTGGTACTATGAGACTACCATATAAAATTGTATGCATGTAAGCAGGTACGACGTCATGTTCTAGGTTTACTCTGATATAATCTGTTATTAATGTACATAATGTAGGATTTATGTAGATATAACTGAAGTCCGACTGCCCATATATATATATATTTGTTGTTATTAATACTTTATCTCCTGTTTAGCCCGTATACTGTAAGTTAATCTATTTGTAATATTATGTGCTGTATATTTTTATTACTGGCATGTCGTTTAGTCAAACCCTAATTACATGTATTATTATTTTTATTTTTATTTTTATCTTGTATATGAACATGTATTTTATGTGTTGCATGGCGACATTTGGAAACCCATGATTGTGGTTAGTTCACATTTGGCAATCCTTCAGGGTATTTTTGTGTTATGTTCTACATTTTTCGTTATTTTCATCTGCTTGTCACTGTAACTCTTCTTGTTTGCCCTGAGAGCGTAAATGAAATGAATGAAATATAGACACAACATGCGACCGAGTCACGTGACTCATAGTGGGTATAAAAATGTAAACAAACCAAACAAGCGACGCGCAGTGTGGAAAAGCATGGCTTCTTAATTATGACTATGAGTGCTATGGCATGCTACAAGGCACATCATAGATGTTGCATTTGTTGGTTGGAACACGAGTTTAAGTTCTCTAAATCGATCGGAGATATGTTCCCCAATTTAATTTCAAACATTGCACATTATCAATGCGCGAAGAAGTTTTTATCCGGAACTAGGGCAAGGCTCGGCCACCACTCACTCATTTTGGGGCGATCTTCAATGTTTGTTCAACTCTTTGTATAAAAAATACCACAGACTTTTTTAAAAAAAAATGTAATTTTTCACAACGAAAAATTCGGTGTTGAAAAAACGTAACTACGTTTTCAGTCGGCAGCAAAGAACATAATCACTTTTGGGGACATTCGTATTTTAACGTTGGTAATTGTGATGCCGTGTATGGAGCAAACCTCACCACCTTTTCCCGAGCCTCTCGACAATCAGAAGGCTGGATTTGTATAACTCCTCATTAGCAAAATATGAGTTGCCGGCCCATACCATTTTAATGAGGGTGTTCTTTTCTCCCTAAGCCTAAAATTATAAGCCTTTGCTATTTTTCTTCTTTTCATTTTATTTTGACAAGCTGACCTTATAAATAAACCAAAGAAAAATCTGTAACAGAACTATTTGAAACTAAATTATAATTCTTTCCCACATATTTTACATTACGAAATCAAACAAACAAATAAACATGTAAAATCAAAGGGTTTGTAGCAGATGGAATATCATCCGTATATTAAGCTTGAACTTCAAAATTAAGTACAACATTCATTTTCGTCTGATCAGTAAACAAAATTAAAGACTGAATTTATTATGAAAAATCGCTGGACTCGTTTACGCCCTAGGTCTAGAAAAAATGCAGTTGCGAAATATGAAAAAAAAAAACTCTTGTTGGTATATGATGATGTAGCCATATACTTCTGGTGAACAAAACAATAATCATTATTGACTGTGGTTTTATTGAGTTTCGTTTTCATTGAGAATGACACTGACGACAATGACCTTCACACCAAATATTAAAGGTATTAACTTTACTCTTAAACATCTTTAAAGTCAATAATCATTTCTGTTTACATGCGAGTTCATAATAATTTTCAATCATAGTTACAATAAAGTAAGTACACAAATCCATTAAGCCAACATGTAATAAAATACCAAAGACAACTAGTAGGATGTGGGGTGTCCTAAAAAAGTACCGAGATAAAAATTGCTGTAATGGCAAAACACTTTATATATGGGAAGAAATATATTTCTAGAAAAGACAGAATGTCCTCTTTGCAATGGTATACAGCTTATGATGTTATTGACACAGATGAGTGAACAAATTAGACGAATGTTAAAGAATTACACTGAAAGCAGGGCTATGACAAGTTTGCATATTTGAATAAAGGTCCGAAACATTTTAAAAACCTGCACATTAAACTTTTGAGGTAAGTAGCGAAAACAAAGCAGATTACATTGTTTAGGTGCATTCATGATTTCAGAATATTGAAAAAGCAAGGCATTTAATTTATTTTGCACACTTGCATGGTTGAGCTATGTTGTTCAAATATGCAAACTTGTCTGATCCTACTCCAGCCTGCTAACATCTGTCCTGGACTAATTCACTCATCTGTGTCAGCATCTGGCACTATGCCATTGCGAGACGATGCCCTTTCTAAGACTCTTCTCTTTCCTCAAGCTCGTTTTCGACCAGTATCTCGACATACTGTCACGCCTCTCCTACTAGGTGAACTCCTAGTTTCATGTTGTGGACTGATTTCACACGCCTGCCCCGCATTCTGCGAATTTAATTTACTTAATAAATATTCTACAATACAATTTTCCTTGGGGTTATAAATATGCATCTGAGAAACCTAAATAAGGCCGCGTATCCTGGTGTTGTGTGTAATCTCAACTCTTTTATTACACTTGTTATACCCTTAATGAGCGGAAGGATATTGTAATAAATCAATAAAATAGCTGTGGATCAATAAAGAGTAAAATGATTTGTTTCTCATGCCTTAGATACAACATGACTGAACTAATATATTCAGAACTCCCGTGGAAACCTGAGAATAGCTCATAAATAAATAAAACAAAATTAAATAAATAAGGGCCATCACAATGCTGATATTAACGAATAGATAACACAGGTGCCTAAAACCAACCGGAATTTATGTAGTGAAAATTCTCACTAAATTCCACTGTGATCAATGGGCGATATACAATTTCAGGGCATTTTATTCACAATCAATGACTACAACCAACCAAATTATATACAAAATTAATGCCTGTCCTGTAAAAATTGTTTAAAACTATAACTTTCAAATAACATGAGTGGCATTACTGTCTTCCCGCATATGGGGATACAACAAATGTTCGATGTTTAATTTGATTTATAATTTGTAAGCTGCAAAGTCATAATGTGCTACATTATTTCTTGTTACACATAATACTGAAAAAGATGTTGGTGAAATATTCGAATTGAAAATTTGATTACCCACTCTCTTGTCTTATCTGCACATCGTCAGACGGTAATTTCATGAACAAAATTGTTGAACACTATAATATTGGCGAACATAATTCCGTCACAGTTAAACGTAAAATATACAATCGGTACTGGGTTTCACGTTTTAGACCATAAATGTTACCACAGGCGTACAAGCAAGGAATGGAATTCCCTAGAGTTGGGAAATTCAAGAAACTTTTTCAGTGATACTTTGAAATTCAGGCAGCAGCTTTTCTTTTCTTTTTAAGTAACGTGCTCATTACGCCTATGAAAAAAAACTACATTAAACAAAAATTGAAACCATGGTGATATTACTAGTAGATGATTGTAAAACATGCTTTGAAGTTCCCAATGATTCTCCCACTAGATGCAGCAGAATGTTGGTCAGCTTCGATGTTCTTGACATCAAGTGCACGCCACAAATTTACAAAACTAATGGCCTTTCAATTGGTGTGGGCTGTTGATGATGCCAGCTGTGGAAAGTTCTGGAAAATGACTTACAATAAATATTAATTATACCCAGATAATGGCTGTGGGGAGATTGACATCATTATGCCCACATCGAGCAAATTTGTTTAAATACGCAGTCATTCTTCGGGTTTACGAATAGTGTTTATCTTTCTTGAACTGAATGTTTATTTTCAATCATGTTTGATAGCACAAAGTAATTTTGTGGAAACTGTGAACAATGATATGCTGATTTCCCAATGATTATCTCTCTAGATGATGGTACATGCAGGTGATGGCAGCAGATTGTTAAGTCGCTTACACTGTTCTTGATATCAATTGCGCCACAAATGTCAAAATCAAATGACCTTTTAATTGGTGGACTGTCTAATGCCAAATCTATTATGATTTCTTGTGAGAAGGCTTTGTCATCATTACTAGGTAATACTCATGATCATTATATATATTTCTTCTTCGGGTTTTACGAATGGTGTTTATTTTCATTCATGTTTTGATACCACTGAGTAATTTTTTGCAGATGGTTTTAAAAAACATACTTTAATTCCAATGATTCTCTTGATGATGGTACGTGTTGGTGCTAACTGATTTATTGATAGATTGAATCAAGTGCATACAAAAACGAATAACCTTTACTTGGTGTGGACTGTCTGATGCCGTCTAAGACTGACCGCTTGTGAAAGGCTTTGCCACAAATGTCAAAAAACAAATGGTTTCTCTCCAATTAATGGACTTTCTGGTGCCGTTTGAACTGCCTCCTCTGAGAAACATTTGCCACATAAGTCTGAAACAAATGGTTCTCCTCGTGGACCATCTGATGGCGTTTGAGCGATGTCCTCGTGAGAAAGGCTTTGCCACAAATGTCACAAGCAAATGGTTTCTCTCAGTGTGGACTATGATGTTGTACTGAACCGCTCAATTAGCAGTAGGAAACATTTTGCCTAATGTCACAAACAAATGGTTTCTCAGTGTGGACTGTCTGATGTTTCTTAGACTGCTTCCGTGTGAAGCTTTGCCACAAATGTCACAAACAAATAGTTTTCTCTCTTCAGTGTGGGTTCTCCAGATGCTGTCTCAGACTGCTGCTACTCTGAGGTTTGCAAACAAAATCAGAAGCAAATGGTTCCATCAATTTGTGAACTCTCAGATCGTTTCAAGCATAACTTCATTGAAAACTTTACAATACAAATTTCACAAACAAATGGTTTCTCTCAGTGTGGACTGTCTCATGCTGTTTGGATGACCCCATGAAAAACATTTGCCACAAATGTCTGGCTCAAATGGTTTTTTCTCATTGGTGTGGACTCGCTGGTGCTTTGTAGGTGTATCTATATGAGAAGGTTTTGCCATGGCATTAACAAACCAAATAGTTTCTCTCAGTGTGGACTGTCTCATGATGTTTGAGATGACTCCTCGAGAAAAACCTTTGCCACAATGTCACAAACAAATGGTTTCTCTCAGTGTGGACTGTCTGATGTTTTACTTAGACTGCTTCCGTGACTTTATACAAATGTCACAAACAAATAGTTCTCTTCAGTGTGGGTTCTCGATGCTGTCTCCAGACTGCTGCTATACGAGTTTGCAAACAAAATAAAAACCAATGGTTTCTCGCCGGTGTGAACTCTCGAATCTGGTTTCAAACCATGCTTCGTGAGAAACTTTGTCACAAATTTCACAAACAAATGGTTTCTCTCGAGTGTGGACTGTCTCTGCTGTTTGGATGACCCCCTTGAAAAACATTTATACAAATGTCTACAAACAAATGGTTTCTCATTGGTGTGGACTAGCTGGTGCTTTTGTAAGAGTGTATCTATGAAGGTTTTGCCACAATGATAACAAACAATAGTTTCTCAGTGGACTGTCTCATGCTGTTTGAGCTGACTCCCTCGAGAAAACCTTTGCCACAAATGTCACAAACAAATGGTTTCTCCAGTGGACTTTCTGATGGCTTAGGTGCTTTTATGTGTGAGAACTTTCCTAAATGTCACAAAAGAATGGTTTCTCTTGGTGTAGTACAAGTGCTGAAGCATCATGGGCAGTGTTAGATGATGATCTTGTGCATATTGAAGTTGGTTTTAGAGTGTTCTATGGGTAAAATAAAAACAGTCACTGTGTTAATCATTAGTAAAACAACATCTGGTGCTGTAAGGTAGATTCTATGTACATGATTTCATGAAATCATGCACAATGATGTTATGATCATGTGCCAATGCCTCAAAGACTTTATTGTACATAATGTCCATGTACACTAATGTATACGGATAAATAAATAATTGCAGGCTACATGGAAGGGACCTTTTGATGGGCATTTATGGAGACAAATTGTTAAAGCTGTATAAATCAGATTAACCCTCTATAGGTTTAACACTCAAAGACACTAAAAATGTATGTCTCTCTTAACCCATTGACTTTGTGCGAACCTCAAATACATGCAAACACATGTGGCTGTGTGATGGATCAGAGCAAAGACACTCAAAGTTGTATGTAACTCCCAACCAGCTGACTTTGTACAGTGCACTCCTTACACAGCGTAGTGGCGACTCTGTGGTTTGACCTCAATTCCTGTCACAACCAAAAAATACTCAAGTGACTGTCTGTAGTGCCGTTTTGACTGGGCCAGAAATTTCAACCTGGGCATTGGAGGTTATGGTGTATTAATTCAGAAATTGGATACCTGGATACCCGTTTTCATTTTCAGTTTTCAACAACACTTTTCTAAATAGTGCAACAATGGCGTCCCGTATTGTGATGATATCCTCTATTAACAGCTCATGGCACACACTCCCAGTGCAGACATAAAAGCAAGTACTAATTCAGCAATTGCAAATGAGCAAACATTCCTCCTGCAAGGGCCGTTGCAGTCTTAATGATTCCGCTGTGTAATCTTACTGAATCAGTTGGAGGAAGAAGTGTGTGCCAGCCTCCGTAAATACTACAAATAATGTTTATATCAGGGTATAATCTTTTTCTTGACAAATAAAATTGACTGTAGAGTGTAAAAAATGACATTTGGTAGTTACGGGTTTCTGTTAGCTGCTCAATGGCCAAGTTCAAATAATGATGGAACGAAAAAGAATTGAATCAGGTAATGACAGTTTGGTTGGTGCCAGATACCGGGATAGCTGGCACAGCTATCAGATAAATGACATCAATTATACCCATAATAGCTCCTGAGACAGAAAAGATTTCAAAAGATGATTCCGCCTGTCATCAACTTTACATTAGAGTGAATTCATGTAAAACTGTGATGGACTACTTTGTGTGCCGGAAGAAGGGCGTGACAAGGGCGTGACAATATACTACAGCTGCACTTTGATGGGAAGATTGCGCGAGGTCAAAACCAGTCAACTGCCTGTTTGAATATTGGCCAAATGTTGCACACGGGGGCATTTTTGACTGGTGCGACCACAATGAACAATACAAGACAATGCTTTACCAGTAAAAACAGTGCGACTCATTTTGACCTGTAAATGTACTTACTACACATAGGTTTGAGTGTTTGACATAAGTATATCAACTTGACTGACTATTTTTTACCCTAAGTAGTAGTAGGAGGATTAACCCTCTATCTTGAGCTGAAATTTGGCCCAATGGCCACCGCTTGCCACAGACAGTCACTTGGTATTTTAGTTGCATTGCCAATTGTTCCACATGTATTTTTTCTCTAAGAGTGCTGGAGTTAGTGTGATCAAAACACACTTGTGTATGTCCTACATAAGTTATATGCAGAGTCACAGAGCTGTGTACATGCAGCGAACTCTTACAGTTAGTGGTTTGGTTTGACCTCCTACCATAGCCACATGTCCTTGCATTTGTTGAGTGCACTGCACAATTAGGTCATAGGTTGGGAGGTGACACACCAATTTTGAGTGTCTTTGATTGTTAAACCTCATTATAGGAGGTTAGGGTGCTAATTGTGTTCAAAGCTGATTGTGAAAGTTTGGTCTCATTTTCTGTGTCATGGTTGGAAGTTAAATTCCATGGGAATGGGTAATAGAGATAATTATACATGTAGCAATAAATATACAACAATTAGGCCCTACTTTTTCAAAAAGACCATTTGTTGCTTCACGACCTTCTGCTTCAGACGAATAGTTGTACTTTGTGTGCCTTGAAAAGGTTGAAAGTGCTTGCCACTTATGACCTTCCGGCCACACAACAAATATATCTTTCTTGACTCTGAATATTTATTTTCAATCATGTTTGATAGCACTATGTCATTTTTGTGAAAATATGAACAATGATATTTTTGGGATTACAATGCTAACTTCCAATGCTATAAGTTTGCAGATGGTTTTAAAAACATCTTTGATTCTAATGATCATCTACCTAGATGATGGTACATGCAGAGTGATGATGGCAGCAGATTGTGGTCAACACACTGTTCTTGATATCAGTACACTTTAAATGTAAAAACAAATGGCCTTTTAATTGGTGTGGGACTGTCTGATGCCGTCTAAGAATGATTTCTTGTGAAGGCTTTACCACAAATGTCACAAACAAATGGTTTCTCTCAGTGTGGACTCTCTCAGATGTGTTCTTAGATTGCTCCCTTGTGAGAAAGATTTTTACACAAATGTCCTGCTCCACTCTGGTGTGGCTCTTTTACATGTGGCATTCTCTTAGACAGCTTTCATATGAAAGATTTGCCACAAATGTCACAAATGGTTTCCTCCATGTGCTTTTTGTCTGATGGCGTAATAGATATGGCTTCTTGGTGAAAAGTTTTCCTGATATCACAAACAAATGTTCTATGCAGTTTGGGCACATTGATATTCCCTTAAAATGCGCTTTTCATCTGAGAAGATTTTGCACACAAATGTCACATGGAATGTTTTTTTCCAGTGGATTTTAACGGTGATGTCTGTCAAATAGCTTCTTTCTGTGAGAAGGACTTTCCACAAGTACCACAAACAAATAGCTTATCTCCAGTGTGGACTGTCCTGATGTTGTCTTGAATTACTTCCATGTCACGAGAAAGATTTGCCACAAATGTCTGAAACAAACGTTTCTCTCCAGTGGACTTTCACAGTGTGGTCTTACACTGCTGCCATGCTGATAGCTTTTTGCCACAAATGCGGCGCCAAAAACAAATGATTTCTCTCCAGTGTGGACTGCGTGATGTATTTTAGACTGCTTCCATGTGAGAAAGTTTTGCCACAAAATGTCACGACAATAGCTTCTCTCCAGAGTGGACTGTCTGATGTGATCTTAGGTTGCTTATATATGAGAAGGCTTTGCCACAAATACCACAAACAAAGGTGCTCTCCAGTATGGACTCTTTGATGTGTTTTTAAGAGATTAGCCCGTTCCAGAAGATTTGTCTAAATATTTACAAAAAATGGCTTCTCTCCAGTATGGAATCTCTCATGTTCTCTTAGAAAGTATCTGTATGAGAAAGATTTGCCATATGTCTGATAATGGCTTCTCTCCAGTGTGGACTTTGTCTGATGTGTTTTTAAAAGTACTTTCATATGAGAAAGATTTTACAAATGTCACAAACCGTAAACGCTACTCTCTAAGAGTGGACTGTCTGATGATGTGCTTTTAGACTGCTTCCATGTGAGAATGCTTTGCCACAAATGTCACCAAACAAAGTGGCTTCTCTCCAGTATGGTTATTTGATGTCTTTTTAGACTGCTTCCCTGTGAAAGCTTCCCACATATGTCACAAACATGGCTTCTCTCAGTATGGACTCTATGATGTTCTCTTAGAAGGCTTCCATTATGAGAAAGATTTCCACATATGTCACGAACAAATGGTTTCTCATTGGTGTAGGCTTTGAAGCATCTTCAGCCTTCCACATGGATCTTGTGATTCTGGTGCCGTGTTCTGTATCGCGTAAAAATTAAGGGTAAAAAAACAAAAAAAAACAATCACTCTCTCCCTAAGTAAATCATCAAAACAGATTTGCTAAACAGATTCTAGAAAGTGCTCACATCACGGATTGTATATTTTGGACGGTCAATGAAGAAGGCGTCCACTGTAGGGGTACTTACAATAGGGTTGGATTCAATCTATCTGCAGCGACCTCGGAGGGTGAAAGCATGTCATACAGCAGCAGAGGTGGTGTTGGTGAAGGAGGTGGTGTTGGTGAAAAGGAGGGTGGTGTTCATTGGAAGGAGAGGTGTATAGGAGGGATACATGTACCTGTGGAATAAGGTCACCCCTCAATCCTGAGCTCTACCGAAGCTGCTCTCACTGATTCAATCAAATGAACTGAAAATCCTGACATTTTCCAGCAGGAAACCACAAACATCATTAGCCCGTTTTGTTTGACTGCAAGAAAACTTTTCACAAGTGAGCCATGTGAGACGATTCTGATTAGAAAGGTGACGTGTGACATTGCTTATCCACAGTGTGTAATAATAATAATAATAATATGTGGTTATATAGCGCCGCGTATCCACCAACTGGTGGTGCTCAAGGTGCATATTATACCCCTGTTCATAAGGCTGTAAATCATTCCTGAAACCATCTCCCAGCTCCTGGGGGTATACAGCTCAATTGCACCATTACAAGCGCATATAGGGCTAATCAACCAACTCTGCCCTCACAGGTACCCATTTACAACCCCTGGGTGGAGAAGCAAGTATGGTTAAGTGTGCTTGCTCAAGGACACAAGTGTCACGGCAGGATTGAACCCACATTCTGCCTAGCTGGAGACTTGAGTCGATGGCTAAGCTAGACTTACGCTGGGGCGCGACACTCCAATGGGCAATTGAAGCATTGTTAAGAAGGCTCTAAGGTCAGAATTTGGTTTGTGATTTTCCAATAACTAGAGTGAAAAAATTACAAACAAAATTAGTCTCTAACCTCACCGTTAAAGTGATGTAAAATGTAATTTTGTTTGATAACCTTCCTGTGTGCAATTTGTTAACATCCAAAGAGACAGAGTGACGTCACATTTCAGAAATAAATGGATCCTCTACATTTTTTTGCAATGCGGTTGCAGCTCATTCCTGAATCTCCACAATATTTGATCAAATCAAGCGCGTTGAAATTGACTTTTTACAGACTTGAAATTCCTGCTGTGTAGATATTTACCAGACTCATTTACCATTAAGAAAATAATGACGTCCTTGTTTCAAATATATCGCTCTGAAAAGGGTATCAAATAAAATGATATCGACACCACTTTAGGAGTGAAGTTAAGAGACTTGTGAATTTTACAACACTGCTAATAAGGACTCTGTCTCTCTGTTGGAAAATAGGTGCATCTAAAACTGAAGTTGACCTCAAATGCCTCTTTAAACAGTTGGTGGAACTTGAAATAATCACACTGCTCTTCAAAGCCGGTATGTACTTCTTTTTAAATTCTTCACATGGATCTTGTGATTCTGGTGCCGTGGTTCTATGTGCGTAAAATAATTAATTTCATGTGATTGTGTACAGGTGAAATGATTTTAATTTAATGCGAATTTGAGCCATACTGGGTTCTAGAATAAGGTTAGTGATTTTTTTTTAAAGGAAAATGAAGATCGCTTTAGGTGTTCCGTGTCAAATCACCTAACTTTCAACATCTTTCCCTAGTGACCCCTCAGATTTCAGAATATGATCCAAGTGGATTAGGTTCACTGAGGGCCTCCAAAAGGGGCGTGTGCCTCCCGCCGACAAATGCAAATGTTGCCTACACTTTTACACCATTTCATTTTGCTCATAAATACTAATTTGAAAAAGATATGAATCTCAAAGTTGATTTGTTAAGGTAAACACTATGTTCTCTTCATAAAAGGCATCCAGAAATACTGTACCTGCATCATCTTGAGATATTCTCACTCGAAAACCCTGCTTTAATTCTTAAATAAGTATTTAATTGGAAATTTTGGACCCCCTATTCTTCACAAATAATTTCAGAAATGTTATACAACTTACTACATTTGTATAATACCAGCAACAATTGTGTCATACATGTAGCAAACACATCAATTTTAGTAAGGGCATATATGTGTGTTTAATGGTGGGTCCAAATATGGTCCCAGAGTGAGAAAAGAATACTAAAAGTCCTGTTTTTCTTGGACCCAGGGATGACCCGTGGTCAGTTAAATTTTTGTTTCAAAAAGTTTAACAGTAGAAAGACATGCATATACTAAACTCCATTTGTGCCAAATTAAAAGCTTTGTTCTCACACTCCTCCCATATGTTAATTGATTTTTTGAAATATCACACTCCGGCATAATTTGGTTTCTGTAGGAATGCTTTTACATTGTTGCCCCTATTGCGAAAATGCTGCATTGTGCTGTAATTACATGTAGAAAAATACAAAGACAAGTGGACTCTTACATGAGGAAATTGTACACACACTGTATTGTACACACACACACACTTTGTGTGTAAACATTTAATGATGTTACTCTTTAAAGTCCCCTTTCCCAAATACATTGGACAATACACAGCTCAAAGTTTGATAAGTCCATTATTATTGCCCATCAGCTCTTCACGAATATACTTGGGCCAATCAGAACATTACTTCAGTATTCCTTCTCTCGTGAGTTCTGAGATAGTAACAAACTTATGCTGAAGTTTTTCAAATTGGAAGATACGCTTATGCAGCAGTGAAGACAATTCCACGGAACTCGTTCCCACTACATAGCTTCATTCCAGGTGTTTCAAACCGAGAATTGAAATGCGTCTAATTTCCTCAGATAGAAAAGTTCAGCTTCATGTTTCGCCGTGAAATATTGAGGATGAAAAAAGTTCCATCTCCAACTCCAGTGGACACAACTGCGACAGTACCAGCCTGGAAAATACATTGCTTGTAGTTATGATGAGGAGCTCTTTATTGGGATCATCGTTGAGCAGGCTCTGAGGAGAATCGTGATAAACGTGAAGTTCATGTGAAGCGGCAAAATCTAACTCTGTCCATAGTAGCAGATTCTCGCCAGGAAACCAATGCTGGGTGCCATTCGCTCATGTTATCAGTGTCATTGATGCTCCCCTTGATCATGGTCATGGTGGCGATACTACAAATTCCCAACAGAAGACAACTATGGCACAACTTCTGAACACACTCCTTCCAAGCCATGTTTTAATTTTGTTTTAACACAGTCATCAATGTCAACTGTAGGTACCAGTATTATTCATTTTAATTCCCCACACTTTCATGGGAGAAAGCAAATAACTTCATTTTTCTGTTCCAACAATGGTAGTATGCATTGTACATAGGGCAACAGCATGTATGAGTTCCTTGTTAGGGCCAAATTATGCTGTTGGAGGTGATATTCAAAAATCAATTAAATATGAGAGGAGGTGAGAACAAAACTTTTAATTTGGCACAAAATGGAAGTTTACATATTTAATGTTTCTACTGTTCATTAAAATTTGAAACAAAAGAATTTAGTGACCCGCAGAGGTCATCCCTGGGTCCAGAAAAACGAGGATTTTTTAGTAATACTGTATTCTTTTTCTCTGGACCATATTTGACCCAACCATTAAACACTGCTTATGCCCCTTGCTGCAAATTGATGTATTGCTTGCTGTATATGATACCATGTTGTTATATTATACAAATGTAGTGTTTGTATAACATTTCTGAAATTGTTGTGAAGAATAGGGGGGGTCCAAATTCCAATTAAGTACTTGTCGAAGAATTAAAGCGAGGGTTTTCGAGTGAGAATATCTCAAGATGTGATGCAGGGTACAGTATTTCTGATGCCTTTTATGAAGAGAACGAGGCAGAGGATCTTACCCAATAAATTAACAACTTTGAGATGTATCATATTCTTTCTGAAATAAAGTATTTATGAGCAAATGAAATTGGTGTAAAAGATGTAGGCAACATTTGCATTTGTCAAAGGTGAAGGTTAAACGCCTTTTAGGATAGGCATAAATCCCAATCCGGCAAATTTGGCTCTGAAATTGTTTGTCTGTGAGTTGAAGGATATGTTTTCAAATTTTTCAGCCAAATCTGGGGTCACCTGGGGACCCTTTAGGTGATTTGTGGAATGACCTTTGAGTTGTTAGAGAGGATGAGTTGTCTCAGAGAGTCAAGTTGTCTTGGAATAGCCAAGTTTTGAAGGTCAAGTTGTCCACAAGGGTCAAGTTATCAGTTTATATCAAACAGGGTGAGTTGTCTTGTAAATCAATTTTTATGGTTAAGCTGTCTCCAAGGGTCGAGTTGTCTCAAGGAATTCGAGTTGAAAAGCTGCTTCATAAACCCAAAAACTCCAGTGCTTCCATCTACACACCGATCAGAGCCTTGCAAATGCATTTTCAAACTTTTTGTCCACAAGTGAGAATATCTGTTTCCCCCAGGACCTGCCATTCTATCACAAACACTGCCACGCAAGGATCCATTGTGGTTGTCTATGTTTGAGCCCAGTGTTGCAGAGATCAAGAAACTCATCATGAAATCGCCATCAAAATCATGTAAACTTGATCCAGTACCAACTTCGGTAATAAAACAAAATATTTTATGTGTTTTTGATACATCTACAATTATTATACTTGGTTCTTTCTTCTTCCATGATAGCCAGAAGGTTGCTCATGTTAATACTCCTGAAGAAACCAAATTTGGACCAAGAACGTTTTTCAGAATTACCGACCGGTGGCAATTTAATGTACCTTGGAAAAACAATCAAACAGAATTGTTTCATCACGGATCTCTGACCATGTTCAGTACTAATAACCTGTTGGACACATTTCAATCAACCTATAAACCATTTCATGGAGCGGAAACTGCTCTTCTCCATAAACAATGACATTTATCTGCCATGGATGATGGAAAAATCACTGCATTAGTTTAGATTGAACTTAAGCGCCTTCAATATCATCTTGGAATACTTGACACAGCCCTGGTTGGTGTTAAGTCCTACCTTTTAAATAGGCCTCAGCATGTTGTATTGGTATGGTTATATCTCCGAGCCTGTTATTCTTAAATATTCTGTACCCCAAGGCTCTGTGCCATTGCAGTGGTTTACCGTTTATACCTTTCCAGTTAGTGATATCATTTTTGTGAAGTATAATAATTTAAAATATCATGTCTACGCTGATGACACCCAGCTTTACATTACTTTTAATCTTCTCAAGAACCTGCTGATTACGTGTATTACAACGCTGGAGAAATGTATTCAAGAGATTACATTCGTTGATTTAGACTTCTTGAAATTGAATGACGAAAGACAGAATTTGTTCTATTTGGATCACGTCCAGCAATTATCTAAATTTCTCTTCCATTTATTTACAATTGGTGACTCGGAGATAACCCCTCATCAAAAGCACGTAATTTGGGTGTTATATTTGACTCGACAATGACTTCAAAACTTCATATCTCCAACACTGTTAGCATATCATCATTTCATATCAGAAATATTAGCGAATAAAATACTTGAATACAAGTGCTGCTGAACAATTTATACATGCGTTTGTCACATTCTTGTTTTCGATACTGGGAATGCTCTCCTTTACAGTCTCCCGCAGAATCAAATATTTCGCCTTCAGCACATACAAAACACAGCAGCTCGTGTTGGAACTTTGTCCAGAAAGGTCATGCCATATCACGCCAATCTTGAAAGAACTGCACTGGCTTCCTGTTTCCTGAGAATTGTTTTAAACTTATGCTAATTGTTCACAAATTTTTAATAGTATTGCTCCAATTTATATTTCTGAACTGCTTAAAGTCTACACTCCATCACGCAATTTAACGCTCCAGCAACATTCACTCCTAAGGAACCAACTTCAAAAGCGGAACTGGGGCGATAGCTAGGCTTGGGCGATATCGATTTTTTCATCCACGATATATCGTCAAACATATATCGCGTATATTCGATGTCTCAGATTATTTTTGTTTTCACGCATGAGTGCTTTAGAGCTGGTAATGACAGGGATGTACCCGTCTACAAACGTCACAATAAATCGCCAGTGCTTACCTGAGAGACACGTGCAATTGCGCCATTCACGAGTGCAACATCTGGGGCGGGTTTACGCTACCCTAACCAGAAAAAGCAGCGCAGCTCGAAATGCGAACGTAACCAGACAATTGTTTTTCAGTTTGCTTGACATGTTCAGTCATCAACGTTTCTCAAAAATAGAACTTACTCGTGAGTGCTAGTAAACTGAAAGATATATTGGTATACGAACAATCACTTAATCATATTTTAACACTTTTTACAATCCGCCATCTTGAAACTAAGTGTAACCGATCACAAAGTTCGGTTTATGTAACATGTTACGTTTGGTCAGAACCATGATGGCATCGCGGCATGCACAACCGAACTTTCGAAAGCGATTAACCAATGCCGAAACATGTATCACAGTTACGGTGTAAAAAGGCATCCGCCGCCATTGGCAAATCGTTTGCATAATAATTATGTGGGGCGGTTACTTCGTCGATCGTGCATCCCAATCAAATCATCAGCCCAAGTTCACGTGATTCACGGCAGCCATGTGACTGGGTCATAGTATAAACACGTGATTCAGAAAATGTGGACCTGTGGTCACACTATTTTAAATAAGCGTCACGTGGTTTTATCAAGAGTACACGTATGTGTTTTGTCACACTGAACAAAATTGCCAGTATGGTACAACAGAAGTGTCCTAATCCCTCAACTTTGATCGAACATACTATCCATGCTTTGATTGAATTCATGATTATGTATTTTAAGGCAACTAGCCCATATTCTCTGCATATATTTAATTATGTATGATATAATATACTAGCAATTAAGCCAGCCAGTCACAGACCACCATGGATAGACAGTGAGCGTAAACATTGTCTCCACATTGTTAGAACAAATACCCATTCAACCCCAACACTTAAATCAGTCTTAATAGATTTCTTTGAGTGGCGGTGGATTGATTAAACAACACCCTGTCAAGCGGCTCCTTTTGGCGATCTGACAGTCGGTTTACTACAGAAGTAGTTAGATTTTGTTTCTCCACGATCGAAGGTGAAAAGACTTCGTAAGTTTTTTTCCCATGGAATTTCTGGCCCAAAATGACAATCGAGGATTTTGTTTAATCGCGATATTTTTTTTTTCATCGCGATATATTTTTTTCATCGCGATCTGCCGATATTTTGATGATTTAAAAAGTTCTCGATATCATAATCGCGTAAAAAAAAATATCGCGATATTCGATATTATCGTGTCATCGCCCAAGCCTAGTGATAGCTCTTTTTCTGTCGCATCTTCCAACTAAACTCAAATCTTGCCACTTTTAATCACTGCTTAAAACTCATCTTATCATGTCACAATTCTTCAAAGATGATGTATATTTGTAATTGCATTGTAGGTATATGCATCTCAGTACATATTTTGTTTTTCTATGCTATCATTGTAGATTGTTTGTATTCATGTTTTTCTTTGTTTCCAGCGCCTGAGCGTATCAAAGTGGATAATAATACTTTTCTACAAATCTTTATTATTATTATTATTCTTCTCTTACATTAAACCAGTCTCAATAGTGTGAGATGCATCAAAAAATTACAGGGACGAGTTTGCCGAGGAGAGTTTGCCGAGGAGAGTTTGCCGAGGAGAGTTTGCGAGGGAGAGTTTTGTCAGGCGTGTTTGCCGAGGCGTGTTTGTTAGGGGTCAAGTTTGTACCAGCAGGGAAAGTTTGTACCAGCAGGGAGGCGAGTTGTAAGGCGAGATTGTAAGGGGTTGAGTTTGCCAGAAGGCCGGAGTTTTCAGGGGGCGAGTTGACTGGCATGCGTGTCAGTGTATGTGTATGAACGTTAGCCACCAAGCAAAAACAAGTGGAAAATATCACCACTTTCAGCAGGGGATTTCAGGTAAAATTTCAGATAGGCCTATGGGCATATGGCTAATAAAGGATCCGCGACCATCATGAGATAACATAGATTAGGCGGTTTCACGAAACCGCCGATGGTGGCGCTTATTTTGATGCCCTTTTTTCTGTCGAAGTTGTGACGCGAAGTTCGTTGACTTGCCCGATAGTGCGTGTGAAAATGCATAGGCGCAATGTCGCTAGCACCTGGTTACGTTGATGAGGCTTCGATGTTTTCCTGGACGCTATTTTTATGAGCACTAGAATTATGCAGTCGATAAAAAAAATCAGCGACGGAAACCTTTCGTTATGGAAATACAGGCAACTGAATTTTGACAGTTTTCACGATTTTCTTGTCCAACTTTCATGGTAAAATACTCATTTAAAGGGTAGTATATCGATGTTCTGAGTGTCGATAAATGGATACTACGCATCGTGGTTATCTTAAATGATCAGTCGATGCCAACTGTAACGTGGCGGAAAAACAGTGCAACTTGCAGAAAAATGATCCGACGGCAAATTTAAAAAAAAAAAATCACCGCTATCGGCGATTTGACTCGGTGAATCGGGGTGTCACGCCGCGAGTGGATTTTGGTATTCAATGAGTTTTTTTTTTATAAAGGGGACATGCTATATAGACACTTTGTTAGTACTACAAGGATACTTTGCGAGCAAATTCGGTCACAACTTTCAAATGAAATTGGCCTCCAAAATGACCAAATATTTAAATCAACAAAAATTCGTAACTTTGCATAGGGTTAACCTATCATGACCATTGACCCCTTATTTTCTTTCTAATTTTTTTGCTCTATCCAGTGATATGACATTTAAAATACTTCAAATTTTCATGAATCTGCCACATAGATACATAAAACAGGAAGGAAATGGTGGGGAAATGCATCATTTTATTCAACATATTGAATGTACGGAGGGAAATAAGGTTTCATCAGAATAACTCTGACGCAGTGTAGAGGTATGTGACAAAAAATTTCAAAATCAACAGATTCCAATACAACTGGTATCATTGTCAAGGTCTTGAAAAGATGATTACAATGATATAAGGATCATCGTCCTGTGACCAAAAAATAAGGAAGTTATGACATGTTGAATCCGGCAATTTTAGGCCCGTTTCGGTCAATTATTTTATAAAGAAAAACAAAAGAAATGTAAATTTGACTTGTGACCCGTTTTAGATTTTCTCAGATTCCATATCATAACTTTCTTAAATCTTGTCTGATTTTCAAAAGTTTGTTATCACTGGAATTCTTGGGAAAAGAGAAAGAATAATAACCTATTTCCAGGTTAATTCAATGATTAGCTTGTTTTGTAGTGATTTGCAAATAAGAAATACAAAAATAATGTGTAAAAAAAATAAATAGGGGCCCTAAATAAAAAAAACAATGAAAAAAAAAAATTCAAAAGCTTACTCAAATCTGAGGATTATTTTCATATTTTTACACTGAAATCTGCGAAAGATTCTCATCCCTGATTTAATTAAACATTAGAACAATTTATAAATGATATTGGATTGGAAAGATGAAACAAAAATTTTACAAAATAATGAAAATAAATATTTAAAAAAACAGAAAAGAAAATTACTCAAAATCTGAGGATTTTTTAATATACTGAAATCCGCGAGAAATTCTTATTCCTGATTTAATTAAACATAGGCCTAATTAGAAAAAATAAAAAATTATATTGACTGGAAAGATGGAAAAAATGAAATAAGTTCATGAGAACTAATATTTTTGTGTTACGCCGATGTATATTATTAGGTTTAAACGGACGATTTATCGGACTGAAAATTCCGCTGATTGAATGGAAACAGGTCAACTCGTGCCTTTGACAACTCGTACCTTTGACAACTGGTAACCGTAACCCATACCTTCTGTTAGAGTCAATTCATTGCCTTGTATGTACCAGTTACAGAAGGAAAAGGAAAGCCTATCGGCCGTCAAATTTTGATGACACCATGTGAGATGATTTAACTGTTGCGTTGACTATACGAGTTAACTATAGAGAAGTGCAGAGTTGCCTATAGAGAATATGCGAGTTGCCTATAGTGCAGGTCTGAGTTGCCTATAGTGCAGGTGCGAGTTGCCTATAGATGCGGTCTGGTTGCCTATAAATGGTGCAGTTGCCGAAGGTGCAGTTGCGGTGCAGTTGCCGAGAGTCACGGTTGCCGAGTGCGAGTTGCGGTGCGAGTTGCGAGACACGAGGTTGCGGGGGTACGAGTTGCGAAGAATGCGACTACGGTTGCCGAAAGGTGCGACTACGAGTTGCCCGATGCGACTACAAAGTTGCCAAGAATAAACCATGGTCACCATGGGAGGATGGAAAATTTTCCTTCCTCCATAGTACGACTCATTTAATTGGCGAAGGTACGAGTTGGCGAAGGTACGAGTTGGCGAAGAATACGAGTTGGCGAAGTGCAGTTAGCGAAGGCACAGTTGGCGGTACGAGTTGGCGAAGGTACGAGTTGGCGAAGGTACGAGTTGGCGAAGGTACGAGTTGGCGAAGGTACGAGTTGGCGAAGGTACGAGTTGGCGAAGCCGAAAGGTACGAGTTGGCGAAGGGTACGACTACGACTTGACCTGTGAAAGCGATTGAACATTCGCAATAGGGCCTAAACACGGTAATATGCGCCATGTTTTGACGGGCAATTTTTTATTTCGAACATTCGTTGCCGTCTGGGACCCAGCACTCGAACTTCACCCACGCGTCTGGAATGTTGACATCAAACATTCAAAGAAGATGGTATAGGCCTACAAAATTACACAAACAATGTAGCGCACTGAACGCGGCGCAATCTTTGGTTGACATCGATGTCTGAGAATCAAAAAAACATACTGGGAATCGTCCAATCGCCGTCAAAATTGGCCAGAGGTCGAAAACAAGTATAGAAAACTTACTATTGACTGGTTTGATAAAGGTATTTTACTCACCTTTTGGTAAATCGTCGATGGTTTTGATGAGCAAGAACAAACCCAAATTTCGAGAATTCTTTTTGGAAACTTCTAGTTCTAACTTCTACTTTTCTAGATGCCGCATTCAGAAAATTCGACGGGCTCTCGATCTCTCTCGTCGATCAGTATATAGTGAGCTCGAGCGCGCGCCGGTGGTGCGCGCGCGATGGTTTCAGTTCCAAGTCTGTGATCTTGGTTTTTGTCTGCCTAGCTAGCCTGAAGCTAAGCCAATATACGGCTCTGCATTATCGCATTAAATAGCGCCCTCTTGTGTATTAACCTTCGACATTAACCTTCGATCACAGACTTGGGAATGTTGTTCTATGTACACAACCTATTGCGAATTGGTCCAAAAGTGAACGGAACAATCTGACTGGTCGAAAGCCTTCGATAACATAAATATTTAAACTAAACTTCTACATGCAAGTTACATCGCCTCCAACTAGTTGGGCGATGTACCAACGTGATTCCCATTTAAACTGTAGGTAAGACGTTTTTTGTAGAAAAGAAATTATGTATTTTATTTTGTGTTTTTTTACAACTCTAAGATCTCATTAAATTTACCTATCATTTCAAATACTATTTACGTACCAAGCACTATAAAAATTTAATATCGAATAATATTACAGAAAGTATTTTAAGCGAGTGTAACCTGTTAGTACCGGGTAATAGACGCGGCCTACAAGGTTTTTGTGGCCTCCTGATTGGCCATCTCTCTAGCATCTGAATTATTATGTAAACTTTAGCTATGAATACATGAATATCCCGCAAACACAACATGGTCAAGTCTGAGATCGCGAGTTAGGGCTGTGATAGCGACTAGGGGTAAACGGCGTTTTGCGTGGCTGATGCAGTCAAAAATAACCGCGATCTCGACTTGAAATCAAGTCTATGCGCGCGGCGGCCGACCGGCCGGCTATAAAACCAGGCACTTCGTGTCTGACGTCACATGTGTTTGATCTGGTATTGCGCGGCGCCCAGTTGAGAACCCAATTTCTACAGCAGAATCTTACGGAGAGCTAGAGGTTAATAAAATTCAAACAATAAACAGGAATTTTTTGTTGCAAACTGATGTTTTATACCTACCTGTTTACAATTATTAGTGAAATACTGCAAACACTGACTCGATATAAGCACGCACACACGTGTGCATATTGTTATGTTTGCAAATGGGTTCTCAACTGGGCGCCGCGCAATACCAGATCAAACACAGTGACGTCAGACACGAAGTGCCTGGCTTATGTGCATGCGTAATACACGCGTGCGTGTTGACGTATGACCGAGTTTCAACATCCGGGAAATGCAAAATGGCAATGCTCCGATCCGTATCCCATGATGCTTTGCAAGAGGGCGCACTCTGTTGGTAAAAAGCTAGCTAATTGCGAAACCCAGTGACCATGACATGACACTGATCACAGAGCAAGGACTGGTCCTTGCTCGATCTAGACTATGTACTGAACAGTGTCGACTGACATCTACATCCTTTCCCTTCTCAATTCAAGACTTACCACTACCAGTGACACTTACTTACCGTAGGTGTTCTTCATTTCGTGGACGGTGGAAAATAAATGATGACTAACACAAATTTCACAATAAAAAGTCAACGACAAAGATCTTCGTACACTGGGGTGTTCATAACCATGCGTTCGCGTCGGGAATAAAAAGTTTTCGAACCCCCGTGAACAATGGTGCTCGCCAAAGCGTGACCGGGGAGACCGCGTCTTCGATCCACCGTATGCTTATGGCTCGTTGCCACGTCGACCGAGAATCTATACAATATTCCCGTGAATCCTGTGGTGTGTTTAGACGCTCTCCGATCCGCTGTCCAAAAAATGTGCGTGTACATACAGTACGGCCTCCGACACCGAACTGGTTAAAGGTCAAAGTTGAACATCGGAGAAAATATGGCGGCCGCACGGAAAAACGTCTCGCACGTGTGAGTGAGTTTTGTCCGCCGCGCGCGCTACTACGCGGCACTTTACGATCTTGCGGATTATCGACATGTCGTTAACCAGTGTGAAGCTGGTACCCGTATAATTCTGGTTGTACGCACGCGCGCTATGAGGGAAAATTGGGGACGAGGTGGTTTTGCGTTTTCACGATCGCGACGAAGAGACAATTATGTGAGCTGTAATACTAATAGTAATAGCCTACTGTTTATAGATCGGTAGTGGCGCGCTGCATGCAATTGGGAAAGTTGTGTTGATTTGAGCGTTTTCTCGAAGGGATTGTCTTAAATTATTAATTATGTTGTGATTAATCGTCCCGTTGTCGAAAAGTGGACACATTTGGAAAACTCAATCCTGTGTGTGGTGTCACTTCATTAAACGCAAATTGCTCTCATGAGCACCCATTTTATGGCCAGTTAATTGTAATTACAATGATGTTTACACCCTGTAAATTTGTGGGATTGTAGATTTTTTTATGAAGTAATTCAGAATATAAAAAAATTAAAATCATCGATTTACCCCAATTGGCACTTCGTGAAAACGGTGACGATGTGTGTCCAACTTGTTTCTATTCAAAGGAATTGTGAAAATACGGTACCATAATCTATTCTTGATCTTGTTTTCAGTTTATTTGATTCCCGTTTTTTATAATTGCCTGAGAAAAGTGTTCATGATAGTTCTCTGAATTCTTAATCGTATTGTAAAACATTACAGTACTTTAATTGTTGCCAGAATATAACATCCATTTTCCCACTAAATTACAATGTAGCTTACATCTTCTTACACCCTGACCACAACGGCGGATCCAGGAGGCCAACAGGGGCCTTGGCCACCCCAAAAAAACAATAGCACGCCCCAAAAAAAAAAAAAAAAAAGAAAAGAAAAGAAAGAAAAGAAAAGAGAAGAAAAGAAAAGAAAGAAAGAAAAAGAAAGAAGAAAGAAAAGAAAAGAAAAAAAAGGAAAAGAGACAAAACAAAACCCCACAACTTTACGCCCTCCTTGTGCAGCTAAGTCTTGCTTATACGTTCAGCTTTTGTTAAAGTATGCAAATTACAACACACTGATTGGCTACATGAATGTGTTCATAATCCTACTCACGATCCAATATTGCCACAAAATTTTGCAATGGTAGTTTGTGCAGTTAAGCCAAACTGCATTAGACAGGGCGTACACGGTGATTGTATGCATGGCTTATGCACACGCGACTGGTTGTGGGGTTTCCTGGATATTAGGTGAGCCATGCAACGTCCGCAATGTGAGCCTACGTTTAGACTTGGCGCGAACATCGCGTGCATAAAACGCATTTCAATCTTGTGAGTACGAGCAGGAGCAGGAGCAGGAGCAGGAGCAGTGACTTGAAAGATTCGTCTTCCATCGTCATATTAGCTGTAAGTATCAACGTAAAATACAGTGGGCTGTTTTGCAGCACTGTGTAGATTACACAATAATGTATGTACATACCATAACACTATGGGGACTCCATGCGGGCACCAGCCTAACCCAGATGAGTGGCCATATCTTAAAACATGTCAATGATTGTTTTCTGAAAATCTACCCTTTTGTAGAAAGGATCAATTTTGATCAATAATAACTGCCGTTAATTCCAGAGTTCTGTGTCATCAATGGATTATTTCAGGCGGCTTTATTTAAACAGAGCAACCAGAAGCTAAGCATTTCCGGAAACCCTGCATTAGTCAAGTGGTTAGACCGCCAGGACCTAGCCTACAATCACAAGGTTGCGGGTTCAATCCAAAACTTATCACTGAAATTTCATACTAAATCAAGTATTGTCGTCTAGACCCACAAAACAAACACACCCCACCAAATCCGCCCCTCCACTGAGCATTTGGCCCCCCCCTAAACTTTGGGCCTAGATCCGCCGTTGCCTGACCAATGAATATTTTATATCCATGGTCAACCCACAGACATATTTATCTTCTATAGGCCTATCAGTGGTCTGTCCTCTACCCCTTCTGGACATTGGCTTATATCCTCCCCACCTGACCAATGGATCTTATCCCTGTCCCTATAAGATTGTACAGCCTATGTATTAAACTGGTGTTGCTCCCCAGTCCATTGATATGTTAATTTTATCTCATGAATATTCACAAGCCTACTGGCTAAATCTTTTTGATAAAATATTCTGTCCTAAGGGTTATAGTTATATAAGTTCTGAGGTTTGTTTTTAAAGCAGATGGTCAGCTCAGCTGGGAAGGGCTGGGATTTTGGATCAAGAGGTCTTGGGTTCTAATCCTGGGATAATTTATTTTCATAACAAAGTGTGGTTTTTGGATAAAATATGTCACAAAGTTAGTTTTAAAGCAGGTGGTTATATTATGGAGGTAGAATTATACCTCCATGGTTAGATCAACTGGCAAGGGCTGAGATTTTGGATCAAGAGGTCATGGGTTCAAATCCTGGGAGAACTTTGATTATTATTTTTTATTTTTAAATAATGAAAAAAAGTGGATTTTGGTTTTGGTAGGACTTGAACCCAGGACATTGGGGTCTGCTGGTAAGTTTTCTTTCCGCTTGACCAACAGCTTACTTAAAATCTTAACCTAGTTTTTGTCCTGATGAACATTACGTCAATTTGAGAGGCAGCAAGCTGGCCGAGGAGGTACGATATATGAAAGTCTGTCCTGTTAGAAATAAGTTGAATTTTGCTGTGGGAGAAAAACATTGGAATAGTCATTTTAAAAACTGTGCTATACATAGTTATTTGTTTCTTTATTTCACATTTATCATTATATTTATACAGGAATTGTATTTTGTATTATTTCATGTTTTTAATTTTGAGCTGTCATAATTGTAAAGGAATTTTTTGTCTAATGCTGAAGAGATTTATGATGGGATACATTTGGAATAAAATAACATGTCATTAAATATGTTTTTTTCTTTTTTTTCTTGACAACTTTTATTAAAATAAATGAAATGGAAACAAATACCCTAAATATGATATTTTCTGGGAATACTGGAAGATAAAACAATCTTGTTCTTTTGTGCCTTTTGTAATTATGACACGATCTCCAGCATACTTGTACAACTGGCCATTTTGGTGATTTTATCGTTATCCCTCCTACTGATAGACCATTTGAAACCATTCAAAATTTCCACTTTCAAAAATGCCCATTGGTTTTGTACACACATGGTGATACCACTTGAACAATGTTGGTAGCAAGCTTTACTACCATTCAAATGTAATCTAAACAAGGTGGGTACGTATATATATATATATATATAAGTCCACACATTATTATTATTATTATTATTATTGTTATTATTATTATTATTATGGTTTTGTATTAGCTGTACTAGTATTGGAAAGATCCAAACAAGGTTTTGTATTAGCTGACCTACCATTCAAAATTATTTGGGGAAATCAATACTGTACAGTTATTTCACCATTCAAAACCACAAAAGCGAATGGTTTCAAATGGTGCATCAACTTGTATGAAAAAGGTACCAAAAGTAGGAGGGTTATAGAAGAGCACTTCCATTAGGCCAAAATGTTTCTGGTTTCTGTGTGCATCACTCAGACCACGCGTGGCTTTTTAATGTAGGGATACCATTACGGTATATCATGGAGGATCAGTCCCAAATTAATGTGAATACAGTACAGTAACAAAATGCAGGACTTGAAGACAATTATAAACTTAACAATCACAGTTTATTCTTTGATAACCCGGGTAATTAATAGAATCCACGGAGAATAATCAGCACTAAGTTTTTAAACCACTTTTTCACATCTATAGTGGTATGAATTTGGTCCCCACATACAATGTATTACGCATTCCATGTTGGCATAAAATGATGGCGAAAAACCCAAAAAACATGTCCCCACACACGATTTTGAAGTCGACCGATGACCAAAAACCGGGATACTTTTTGGGGGCCTTACAATATCAGATTGTCTTTGAGAACATTTAATGTACATAATTTATCTTACAATACCTTTAGTTTACTTGCTTTTATCAAACATGCAAGTGAAGATTTTATTGGTTGAAGCAATGGTTAGCCATGAATATTCATTGGTTACACTCATTGTTTCCTCTTCAATTCCTGCCTCATTAGTATTCATAACATCACTTGTTGCTCCTTCAGTTCCCTCCAACAGCTGCATATCCAATGATTCCTGCTCTGGGGCGTGGCCTTTTCATGAATATTCATTGGTTACACTCACTGTTTCCTCTTCAATTCCTGCCTCATTAGTATTCATAACATCACTTGTTGCTCCTTCAGTTCCCTCCAACAGCTGCATATCCAATGATTCCTGCTCTGGGGCGTGGCCTTTTCATGAATATTCACTGTTACACTTATTGTTTCCTCTTCAATTCCTGCCTCATTAGTATCCATAACATCGCTTGTTGCTCTTTCAGTTCCCTCCATCAGCTGCATATCCACTGATACCTCTGGGGCATAGCATTTTTCATTAATATTCATTGGTTACACTCATTGGTTCCTCTTTGGTTCTTTCCTCATTAGTATTCATGACATCACTTGTTGCTCCTTGAGTTGTCTCCAACAGCGGCACATCCATTGATTCCTCCTCTGGGGCGTGGCCTCTGTCTCTGGGCGTGTCCGTTGCCCTTCTTTGGCTTCCAATATTTTCGGTGTCCACGCTGGAATGACCGTGTACCTCCTCGACCAAAGGATATGTTCACTGGTACCCTGATGGTTTACAATTATAATCAATGCAAAAATAACAGAACATCAATTTTTGGGGCTAATATCATTCCTTTAATCTTTCCTAGCTCCCTACAGAGTACAATGTATGTACAGCCCGTTATCCTGTTCATGAGTTGATATGTATGTCTGGACAAGCATTGGTGGTCGTGCACATTCCTTTATTTGAATGTTGAACAGCGATTATTGAGGCAGAAAATGACTCAATAAGATTTTGAGTCCTTACAACACACATGTTAAATGCAATCTTTAAGCTTTGTAGTTTCTTGCATAAATCCTGAAAAAGGTAAAAAATCCTGAAAAATGGGTAGCGGACCTTGGTCTCCCATTGGTTTTCCTGGATGTTTAATTTTGGAGGATTTACAGACTCTCCACATCCACACGAACAAGAAACTAGAGGTTTGGACACAATACTTCTCTTCTTTCAAGAAAATTTGGAGGCAAAGGGAGATTTGTAAAAATCCTGAAATCAGGAAAATCCTGGAAGTTACAGGCCTGCTTTAAAGGTTTGGAACAATGGTCCACAATTGTCAGTATTTTTATTTAGGACAAAGATAGTATACCTACCATGGGCTGCTTCTGAGACATGATCTCAAACAAGGAATCATGTGACTCAAGAATGTGAATATCTAAGAAATGATTTGACCGGATATGGCGACGACAGTAGCAACAGATGTTACGATGCGCTCCGTTATAGTGGATCTTGTAAGATGTGACCGTTGTGAAGGTCTAGGTGCAGCCCATCATGTGACAGTTGAAATCTTGATGTCTAATTTTTTTTTAATGAGGATGAATAAAAATAAACATTTGAAGCTTTGCATGGTGAAGTATCGTTATCTGTTTCAGTTTGTGGAAACACCATGTGGTTTAAATCTCAACTATTGCTATGTGAGAGATTGTAGTACTGATATTAGAACCATATAGTACCATTCTGGTTTCTTGAGAAACAGCACACGTGGTTTGAATCTCAACTATTGCTATGTGAGAGATTGTGGTACTGATATTAGAACCATATAGTATCGTTTCGGTTTGCGGAAACAGCAACCGTGGTTTGAATCTCAACTATTGCTACGTGAAGAGATTGTGGTACTGATATTAGAACCATATAGTACCATTCTGATTTTGCGGAAACATGCGTGGTTTGAATCTCAACTATTGCTACGTGAGAGATTGTGGTACTGATATTAGAACCATATCGTTTCGGTTTGCGCGGTAACACCATATGGTTTGAATCTCAACCAATGAGATTCTCATGTGGTTTGGCGCACAACCAATCAGAATTAGATTCAGGAATGATTTACATGTACAATGTATGCATCTGATGAGCAGGGGTAATAATGTAACACACCTGAGGCACCAGTTTGGTGGTTATGTGTGAGGGGGTGGGGCTTAACCCCCTGTGGTCAGCCACTGGCACACAACCAATCAGAATTAGATTCAGGAATGACTTATAATGTACACAGCTGCCAACATTTCAAATTCCAGTCGTAATGAAACCGACTAAGACAACAATTACATTGAAACTAAAATAATCGTCAAGATGACCAACTGCAAATAAATCACACAAAACAAACTACGTGCGTAAATCAATTTGTACTTTAATTTCTGACAATGACAAAATTCATAACAGTTACGAAAAATTTGTAATAAGTTGGCAGCTATGCATACAATGTATGCATATGATGAGCAGGGGTAATAATGTAACGCACCTGGAGCACCAGTTTGGTGGTTATGTGGGGGGGGGGGGTGGGTGTTAACCCCCTGACCCCCTGTGGTCAGCCACTCGCACACAACCAATCAGAATTAGATTCAGGAATGATTTACATACAATGTATGCATCTGATGAGCAGGGGTAATAATGTAACACACCTGAGGCACCAGTTTGGTGGATATAATAACTATATAAGTCCATATTATTATTATTACTCTGATGAACAAAATCCTGTATTACATTCCAGCATCTGAAAAGCATCTTCGGCAAAATATTTGGTGGAGATATATATATTTTGAAATTTTGTTTATGCAAGTCGCTCCACACAAGGCCAATGGCCACTCCTAGGCATGCTAGGTGGGGGCTACTACATGTATGTAATAAACTAGTGCTGGGAGTTACTGTTTAGTTCACTAACTGCTTCTGTTGAAAAAAAATCCTGCAATTAATTAGCAGAGATCGGAATACAATGATCTCCTGTATAAAAACATGCTCTCTTGTACATGGAGCTAGATATCATGTACATGTACAGGTTAAAATAAACGAACATAATTGCATAGGAAGGGAGCTTTTGATGAGGACTGTAAGGGTCGAAATCAGTCACAATGTTGATATACTTGCCAAGGCTCTTGTGCACAAATGTCACAAACAAATTGTTTCTCTCCAGTGTGGACTTTCTGATGTTGTCTTGCCACAAATGTGAACTCTCAGATGCTGTTTGAAAACTTGCTTTTATGAGAAGTCTTTGCCACAAATTTCACAAACAAATGGTTTTCTCCAGTGTGGTCTGTCTGATGTGTTCTTAGTCTGCTTCCGTGTGAGAAAGCTTGTGGACTGTCTCATAATGTTTGAGATAACCCCCTTGAGAAAAACCTTTGCCACAAATGTCACAAACAAATGGTTTTTCTCCAGTGTGGACTGTCTGATGTGTTCTTAGTCTGCTTATGTGTGAGAAAGCTTGGCCACAAATGTCACAAACAAATGGTTTCTCTCCACTGTGGACTGTCTGATGTGTTCTTAGACCGCTTCGTTGTGAGAAAGCTTTGCCACAAATGTCACAAACATATGGTTTTTCTCCAGTGTGGACTCTCTGATGTGTTCTTAGAGTGCTCAATTTTGAGAAAGCTTTGTCACAAATGTCACAAACATATGGTTTCTCTCCAGTGTGGACTCTCTGATGTGTTCTTAGATTGCCAGTGTATGAAAAAGCTTGGCCACAAATGTCACAAAGAAATGGTTTCTCTCCACTGTGGACTGTATGATGTGTTCTTAGACCGCTTCGTTGTGAGAAAGCTTTGCCACAAATGTCACAAACATATGGTTTCTCTCCAGTGTGGACTCTCTGATGTGTTCTTAGAGTGCTCGATTTTGAGAAAGCTTTGTCACAAATGTCACAAACATATGGTTTTTCTCCAGTGTGGACTCTCTGATGTGTTCTTAGAGTGCTCAATTTTGAGAAAGCTTTGTCACAAATGTCACAAACATATGGTTTCTCTCCAGTGTGGACTCTCTGATGTGTTCTTAGATTGCCAGTGTGTGAAAAAGCTTGGCCACAAATGTCACAAACAAATGGTTTCTCTCCACTGTGGACTGTCTGATGTGTTCTTAGACCGCTTCGTTGTGAGAAAGCTTTGCCACAAATGTCACAAACATATGGTTTCTCTCCAGTGTGGACTCTCTGATGTGTTCTTAGAGTGCTCAATTCTGAGAAAGCTTTGTCACAAACGTCACAAACATATGGTTTTTCTCCAGTGTGGACTCTCTGATGTGTTCTTAGAGTGCTCAATTTTGAGAAAGCTTTGTCACAAATGTCACAAACATATGGTTTCTCTCCAGTGTGGACTCTCTGATGTGTTCTTAGATTGCCTGTGTGTGAAAAGCCAACAAATGTCACAAACAAATGGTTTCTCTCCACTGTGGACTGTCTGATGTGTTCTTAGACCGCTTCGTTGTGAGAAAGCTTGGCCACAAATGTCACAAACATATGGTTTCTCTCCAGTGTGGACTCCCTGATGTGTTCTTAGACCGCTCAATTTTGAGAAAGCTTTACCACAAATGTCACAAACATATGGTTTTCTCAGT
>CM055830.1:30302684-30320046 GCA_029582265.1 Zoroaster sp. YZ-2022
TATCTTCAAGTTTTGTTTTACCCTAAACACTCACATTAGGTTATAATCAATTTGGAGGCAAAGAGCTATCTTGGACTTAAATGTTTACCAAACAAAACAAGAAACTGTGAATGACTTAGGTTAGAGATAAGGCGTTTTGCCTTACAAAACCAAGTGAACGTGTGCAAAGAATTGAGATAGGACAGCTATCTTCAAAACAATCCATCGTACGCCTTTGAAACTTTCACAAATGAAAAGAGCGCCCTCAATTTACCCAAAAATGATCTTATCTCAAAAATCAAAATTTTCGAGTTGGGCTGTTTTGCCATGGAAGGGCCGAGCTGACCCTCCACAAAGTCCTAACCAAACAGTCCACTTTTTGTCGACTCATGTTAACCTCAAAATTGAATTCTGGGGTGTCTTGCTGGTGCATATTCAAGAACATTATACGTATTGACCTTGCCGTTCATGGAGAAAGCAGCTTCGTCGCCGATTACAGATTCCGCAGAAAATTGACATCTCTCTCGGTACGGGCTATCAACCATCTGGCAAACGCCAACCTTCTAGCAAAATCTCCTGGCGTAAGTTGATGTCGGATGTGAATCGATATGGATGCTGGTGGAGGTCCAATCTCGTGATTCTGTTGAATGTCGCCGAAGGCAATCTCAGCCCATTTCGCCTTGCGCTGGTGTCCCAGGATGCTCCAAAAGTTGCTGCTTACTGCTGCAATTTTCCCTTCTGATCGCCCGGTGCGCCTCCTGCCAGAATTCCCTTGTTGCGGTTGAGGCTAGTGCCATACTCTTGATATTTTTCTAACATTCGCCTTGAATGGTTTTTGCTGCTGGGGGCTCCCGTTCTGGAAACGTTCCTGAAAGCTTGTTGCGAGTTTGCACTGCAAACTGTGAGTTTGGTGAAATGTTGTAATCACGAAAACTCGCTGTTCAGTCGTTAGTTGTACCATCTTTCCAACTACCTGTCCCTACAAGCAGGCCCTTGCCGTACCCAACTTGAAGAAAAGGATGTCGTAACAGACGATTACACCGCACCAGCTTAAAAAATCTTACATAATCATCTAGGCAGTCAAGTGATGCGTCCATTTTCAGACTGCCTGAACTGGATACCCAAACTTGCAAAAATGCGATTTGAATTTGCCATTTTCAATAACAATGTACTCGGCCATGTGTGACAGCAACGGATCGATACAGGTATCAATGGAAAGCTGAGGAGTTCCTCTTCTTTGGTACACTACATGTAAATTGTCAAACTAAATGTAACCTTAAGCATATTAACGCCCTGAATTCGGATTACCTTTTTTTATACGCATCTGTATATATATATATATATATATATATATATATATATATAGATATATATATATATATATATATATATATATATATATATATATATAGTGGGGTACCAGAATTTATATAGATTCTCTGTAGAGGGTACCATTGTTCCTTATTGTGTTTTTGGTACCCCACGAACGAATGGCAACGTGTGGGTACGGTACGCACGCACGCACGCACGCACTACGCACTGCACGCCACGCACGCACGCACGCACGCACACGCACACGCATCACACACCGGTCACGGGGGCTGGTTAGCTCGGGGTTGGTAGAAGCTGCTCGTCTAGTATTCCGAGAGGTCGCGGGTTCGAGTCCGGCATCAGCCAATTTACTTTCTTTGCTCGCGAACCGTTTATATATAATATTTCAGGTCAGTTTTTTCTCTATATAAATCTACTTTGTAGGTACAAACCACGCATAAAGGCTTGTGTCCTGCTTTTGTGTATGATCCCCCGCTACTGCCGTTACCGGGTTGTTTGCATCTGACCGGGGCTTGATCCTGGCTACTCGGCAGATATGGTTGAGGCTTCTGACCTGGCCCCATAGAGCAATAGATAATTGGCATAAGTGGACCGCCCACCAAACATGAGGGGCTGGTTAGCTCAGTTGGTAGAGCGCTCGTCTAGTAGTATTCGAGAGGTCGCGGGTTCGAGTCCAGCATCGGCCAATTTTTCTTTGCTCGCGAACCGTTATATATATATATAGTAGAGAAGACATATATATATATATATATATATATATATATATATATATATATATATATATGGTACATATATATATATATATAGTTAGACTGAAGTTACATGGAACACTCATAGTTGGACTTGATAATACTCATGATTTTTTCCTTCAGCGAAGATTTCTTGAGATTGGTCATTTTCTGTAGTCACTTTGAATTGCAGTAAACAGTTGAACTAATCTAGAACATCTGTACATTCCAGTGCTATGTGTTGTTGAGATTTCCCGTGAATTAGGTTAAATCGGACGCAAAAACGAACGCGAGAGTGAAGATTTTGTTTCATTGCCTATTGTTACATATTAGCCTTTATTGTAGGACTTTCAGAGTAAGAGGACAGTTTGGTTCATATAATAAGAATACGTGCGTTGTTAAAGGACTACCGTAAGTGATCATTTAGAGTAATTAGATAAGCCCGAAATAAGGGAGCCGTATTGTTTGACGTTGGTTTATGTTACATTGTTAATCATGCTTATTTGTGTATCCAATCTGGTTGGTATTTCCTGAAGATTTAACCCTAACCTACCAAGTACCTATAATTATACTGATTTAACTTTCAACCAGAGTGAGTTGCAATAAAGCGAGTTTGGAAATGATTTGAAGTTCATGGCGCAGGATAGATCTTGGCCAAAAGCAAACTGATAATGGTATATTTATCAATGAGAATATTTTGCTCTTTCGAGAACAGATGAAGTTATTGCTCTGAGATGTGTAGACCTGACCCAGTAGTAAGGCTATGATGGTTATCGATGCAAGCATAACGGTGATCGGTGACGTAGTTGCACATCTGTGACGATCATCATCTGTGACAGAAACTCCTCACAGGTAAGGTTCTTTATTTCTCTTTTAACCTCTCTACTATAGCTGCACTTTAGTGGCAAGTAGCTATAAAATCAGTCAATTTTTTTGAGTTTTTGAGTGTTGGACCCAAATGTGCACACAGAGGCATTTTTTGACTTTGGTTTTACTGCCATTTTCACCACCCTGAATTGTCAATACCAGACAATGCTTTTACCAGTCAAAACAGCCGACTCATTTTGACCTGTAAATGCACTTTATCACTACCTATAAAAGGTTTGGACAGTGTTTTGACTTTTCAGTGCACTAGATATACCTTGGTATTTTGACTGATGCTGACCTCTGTTAGACAGAGAAATTTTACCTGCACTAGTTGGGAGATCTCTTGAAATACTTCCTGTTGCGTTGATTTAGGGTCGAAAATCCTGCTCAAATCTGGAACTTTATGACATTTCCGTTCTGGCTTGTGGTTATGTCAACAGAACTCTGTAAGAATGAATGAACGACATTTAAGGTGTTTATATTTAGTTTACATTTTTCTTTGCGATATTTTGAACCAACAAAAACTATTCATATGTAACATTTTAGGTCATAACAAAAAAAAATACCAGTTGATCGTCCCGCACGCATCCTTTTTTTGAGTGCCGCATCCTTTTTATTATAATTTTTTTATTTTTATACTTGTCCGTCACAAAAAAGAGTAAGAATTTTCATGTATTTACTTTGGTTTAACAAAATACATCAAACATTGTTTACGGAAAGAAAACTGTAAACAAACTAAAAGCCTGTACCTTAACGTTAGGTTCGGTAATCTCAGATAGTGTCATTCTGCGGCCGGAAAAACTTCATGTTCTTTATTTTCGTTTTCGTCTTTGGTGACTAACGCAAGCAGAGTATTCGCACTTCATACAGAATACACGAATGTTTCCCTGAAGTCCAAATAAAAAGTCGATAAATTAGAAATTACAGGTTGGTGAGAGAAAGTTCTTGCTGACCATCAATCCCATAAACACAATTCGGTTAAACAGACAGTATCGTCACGATCAAGAGCAGACTTCTTCTACAAACGGGCCCATGGAATGGTGTCCTAGTTTAAGACGAACATAGTGACTAAAAAAAGATTACTGGCTCATTTAACTGCAGCAGCAACGCGAATATGACCTTATCATGTGAGTATTATTTTCAGTCACTGAGTTAAATCTAGAACTGAACTCTGATTCCTTATGCCCTGTTGATCGTGAAGATATTGCCACCTTTAAACAATAACTTTAACATTACTATTTATGAAAATGTATTTCAACAGTTAATGACACATAAATACATATACATGTAACAATCAGAAGATCATATTTCAGTATTGTTTGTTTCTTTTTTATTTTACTGAAGTTATCCTTCAAATTACACTTGTGCTGTCTCTTCCCTATAAGTATTGTTTTAAAAACTAGAACCAAACATTTAAAATATTATAACACTCTGATCGAATTGTTGGTCAGGCTGTGTTGTACAAGACCTGCCATCAATATCCTCACCCTCTCGGGGCCAAAATGTGTAATGATAAAGCTCTGATGATAGCAGTATTTAATTCCACCAGGACAAACCCCTAATGTCATACATACAGATCTTTCAATTGTCAAAAAATATTTACAAAAAGGTGACCCCACTTATGACCTTACTTCCCTGTCCAAACTGGAAGTCAAAGTTTTAATATTAAAATAATTTCTAAATTCAGTATTGTATTGGTATTCAAATAAACATCTCATGAGAACTTCTGAAACAGACGTTAACATTTGACTTCTCCAACACTTCGAATTGATGGACGCAACCATTTTAACTTCAACTGAACACCTTGTTTTTGTTGTGACAAAACTTATATTCATAGTTTTTTCTTTCTTCTCCTTCTCCGGATAGATTCGTCTACAAAAACACATACTTTCAAACTTCACATGAACTTGAAAACTTGGCATGTAATTTTTCTAGAACTTAACAAGTAGATGAAACACGGAGTTGTGAGTGACTCAATTTGATCCTTACTTCCTGTCCAAACCGGAAGTCAAAGTTTAATATTTAAAAAATCTAGGTTTAATATTTTAAAAATCATATATCCAACAACCACAAGAGGTAAATTGGCATTTTTTGTACAATTGTATACATTGTTAATTGTTGAAAACATTTACATCAAAGGTGACCCCACTCTATTTTACCTTGCTTCCTGTCCAAACCCGGAAGTTTAATTGTAGTGTTTAAAAAATCATATCTCAACAACCACAACAGGTAAATTCACAGTTTTTGCACCATTGTTCCAGATTGTAGTTAATTGGAAAAATATTTACAACTAGCAGTGACCCACAATTTGACCTCACTTCCTGTCCAACCCGGAAGTCAAAGTTTAATATTTAAAAAAAATCATCTCAACAACCATACAAGAGGTAAATTCACTTAAATTTTGCACCATTGTACAGATCGTAATTATCAAACATGTTTCCACAAAAGATGACCCTAATTTGACCTTACTTCCTGTCGAAACCTGCAAGTCAAAGTTTAATATTTAAAAAAATCATATCTCAACAAATCCACAGAGGTAAATTCACAGCTTTTTGCACCATTGTTCAGATTGTTAATTGTGGAAAAATATTTACACCAAAGGTGACCCCAATTTGACCTTACTTCCTGTCCAACCCGGAAGGCAAAGTTTAATATTTAAAAAAACATCTTCAACAACCACAAGAAGGTAAATTCACAATTTTTGCACCATTGTACATATAGTTAATTGTCAAAAAGTTATTTACAAAAACATGACCCCAATTTGTGCTTTACTCTCCTGTCCAAATCCGGAAGTCAAAGTTTAATATTAAAATAATTTCTAAAATCCTAATATTGTATTTTATTCAAATAAACTTCTCGCGAACTTCAACAGACGTTAACATTTGACTTCTCCAACACTTGATGACGTCACCATTTTTAACTTCAACCGAACACCTGGTTTTTGGTTGTGACTAAAACTTATAATTGAGTTGATTTTTGCATTTGTGTATCGAGATGTAAATGTGTGTCGTCAAATGAAAACACAGAGCAGAATAGAATGCCCTGCTGGGTAGCATTTTCCTTTGACTTCTGAGTTTGACTCTGTGAGGGCAGAGTTGGATGTTGTGTTTGATTAACCCTATATGCGCTGTGGTAATGACAGCAATTGAGCTGTATACTTCCCAGGAGCCGAGACGGTTTCAGGAATGATTTATGAGCCTGAAGAGCAGGGGTAATATAATGCAAATCTTTGAGTTAACCAGTTTGGAGAAAATGTGCCTTCTACATAAGTCCACGGTATTATTATTATTATTATCTCGGTGGTTATGTGATCTGTAACTAAGTTAACTGATTGGGTCCAGTCCCTTTTATAAATGGCAATAGATGAATTTACCACATACCTTCAGTTCTTGTACATGGTGTTGTAATTGTTTCTTTTCTCTCTTTTCGTTTTCACATAGATGGTGCTATCTTTCCAGTCAATTATTTGTTGTTGATTTACCAGTGATGTGTTTCTACCTTTGCAGAGCTTATCTTCAAGAAGTAGATTCCTCTTCCGTGGTTTTCTCCAAGTTTAGCTATGAAAAATTAAACGTGAAACAATTCTAAGCTTGGGGTTGCAATAAGCTCACCAAGTGATTTCAATGTGGTCAAAATACTTTGAGCTGTTTTTTTTTCTAGACCTTTGACTTGGTCCCCCAATAAAGGTCATAATCTCCAGATCTAGCAAGGAACAAAGAAGCCAACTCTTACTCCATCATTTACTCTCACCACTACAAACAATGCTTTATAATTAGTCTTTCAGTGGCGTAACTAGACTTTTCAAGGGGGCATGTCAATACTCTCTTCAAGAACATTGTTCAAGAACATTTTTGTATCCTGCAATGTCAAATGGGGACGTATTTAGGTGTTCTGAGCGCATAAGCGCGAACACTCTATGTTTTAGTTCGTTTTTTAGGTGTTCGGGTATGCACCGATGTCACCTATTGTTTTGTTCGTTTTTTTTTTTGCCTCCTTTTCCGGATCGATTGTCTACAAAAAAATACATACTTGGCAAACTTCGCATGAATCTTGAAACTTGTCATATACTTAGAACTTAACACCGTAGTTGAAACTCGAAAGTTGTGGACGTCATAATTAGGTCATCAGATATCAATTACTAACAATAAATCAAGTTTTAATATAAAAATCATATCTCAACTTAACCACAATAGGTAAATTCACAATTTTTTACCATTGTACAGATCGTTAATTGTCAAAAATATTTACAAAAAAGGTGACCCCAATTTGACCTTACTTCCTGTCCAATCGGAAGTAAAACTTTAATATTAAAAAATCATATCTCAACAACCACAAGAGGTAAATTAAAAATTTGTGTACCAGGCTGTACAGATCGTTACAGTGTCAAAAACTATTGACAAAAAGGTGACCTAATTTGACCTCATTTCCTGTCCAAACTGGAAGTCAAAAGATTAAAAATTTAAAAAAATTATATCTCCAACAACCACAAGAGGTAAATGCACAATTTTTGGTACCATTGTGCAGATCGTTAATTGTCAAAAAAATATACGCATACAAAAGGTGACCCCAATTTGACCTTTTACTTCCTGTCCAAACCGGAAGTCAAAGTTTAATATTTAAAAAATTGTATCTCAACAACTACAAAGAGGTAAATTAAAAAATGTTTGCACCATTGTAACAGATTGTTAAATGTCAGTAAAAGCCATTTACAAAAGGTGAACCCAATTTGACCTTACTTCCTGCCCAAACCGGAAGTCAAACTTTAATATTTAAAAATCATATCTCAACAACCACAAGAGGTAAATTAATTTTTTGCAACATTGTACCAGATTGTTAATTGGTCAAAAATATTTACAAAAACATGACCCCAATTTGACCTTTACTTCCTGTCCCAACCGGAAGTCAAAGTTTAATATTTAAAAAAATCATATCTCCAACAAATCCCAGCCAAGAGGTAAATTCACAATTTCTGAACCAAGGTCGTTAATTGTCACAAAATATTTACAAAAAGGTGACCCCAATTTGACCTTACTTACTGTCCAAACCGAAGTCAAAGTTTCATATTTCAAAAATCGTATCTCAACTACAAGAGGTAAATTAACATTTGTTGTACCATTGTGTACAGATCGTTAATTGTCAAAACAATTTTACACAAAGTTGACCCCAATTTGGACTTTACTTCCTCCCCGAACACCTAGAGTTTGTGTAAACAAACTCTCGAATCTCTAGTTAGTGTAAGTCTGGTATGCACCGAAAACACCTTATTGTTTTTGTTCGGTTTTTTTTTTTTTTTTTCTCCTTCTTCTTCCGGATAGACTGTCTGCCACAAAAAACACATACTTGCAAACTTCACACGAACTTCAAACTTGGCATGTACTTAGAACCTTAACAAGTAGATGAAACTCGAGTTGTGAGTGACCCCGATTGTGGACCTACTTCCTGTCCAAACCGGAAGTCAAAATTTCTAATATTTAAAAATCATAGACCCTCAACAACCACAACAGGTAAATGGAAATGTTTTGCCAATTATTGTATAGATTGTTAATTGTCGAAAAATATTTACAAAAACATGACCCCAATTTGACCTTACTTCCTGTCCAAACCGGAAGTCAAGTTTAACGATAAAAAAAAAAAATCATATCTCAACAACCACAAGAGATAAATTCACAATTCTTTCACCATTGTACAGATCGTTAATTGTCAAAAATATTTTCAAAAAGGTGACCTAATTTGACCTTTTACTTCCCTGTCCAAACCGGAAGTCAAAGTTTAATATTTAACAAAAATCATATCTCAACAACCAACAAGAGATAAATTCACCAATTCTTTCACCATTGTACTAGATCGTTAATTGTCAAAAAATATTTTCAAAAAAAAGTGACCCTAATTCTGACCTTTTACTTCCTGTCCAAACCGCCGAAGTCAAAGTTTAATATTTAATGCAAAATCATATCTCAACAACCACAAGAGAGATAAATTCACAACCTTCTTTCACACATTGTACAGATCGTTACATTGTCGAAAAATATTTTCAAAAAGGTGACTCCAATTCTGACCTTTACTTCCTGTCCTAACCGGAAGTCAAAGTTAAATATTTAAAAAAATCATATCTCAACAACCACAAGAGAGAAATTCACAATTCTTTCACTATTGTACAGATCATAAATTGTCAAATAATATTTAGAAAAAGGTGACCCTCATTCTGACCTTATACTTCCTGTCCAAACCGGAAGTCAAAAGTTTAATATTTAAAAAATCATATCTCAACGAACCACAACAGGTAAATTGACAGTTTTTTGGCACCATTGGCCACAGAGATTGTTAATTTGTCAAAAATAATTATTACACAGAGGTGACTTAATTTGACCTTACTTACTGTCCAAACCCGGAAGTCAATTTAATATTTAAAAATCATATCTCAACAAATCCAACAAGAGGTAGAATTCACAGTTTTTGCACCTAATAGGCTGTACAGATAGTTAATTGTCAAAGTATTTACAAAAAACATGACCCCAATTTGACCTTTACTTCCTTTACTCAATGTCCAAAAACCGGAAGTCAAAGTTTAATATTAAAATAATTTTCTAAATTCAGTATTATTGTATTCAAATAAAGTCCTCGCGAGAACTTCTTCAATAGACGTTAACATTTGACTTCTCCAACACTTCGATTTGATGACGTCACCATTTTAACTTTCAACCGAACACCCTAGTTTTTGTTGTGACAAAAACTTATATCTAATTTTCTTCTTCAACGGATCGAGACTGTCTACAAAAACACATACTTGCAAACTTCACATGAACTTCAAACTTGGCATATACTTAGAACTTAATACGTAGATGAAACACGAGTTGTGACGTCATGATTAAGTCATCAATTGTTTATTATCTAAAACGTTTTACTTACGTTTTAATTCGTTACAAAGCGCCGCAAGAATCGATATAAGGCGCCACACGATCTTTTTGGTTACTAATGGAGCTCCATGTACAATCGACGCTGGTAGTGTTATGTCATCGTGTGCAAATGGATCGCCAACGACCTTTGGTTACAATGGAGCTCCATGTGCAATCGAATCGACGTGCGCTGTTTGTTATTATTAGGTCATGATTTTGGAGGAAAAAATTGATCGACAACACAGACAGTCATAAAGCTGGTAGGTATCTTGAATTCTCATTTTTTTTTTAAGAGGATTTCCTGTATTTACCTTACGAGAAGTTATGCCATTTTTTAGAGGGATTACAGAGTTCGTCGTTGCATTGTGCCTGTGTAACTTAACGTTAGTTAGGCCAACGTCAGTACGTGAACGTGTAACTTTAGACAGTAAACAACTCCCACTTTTCTAACGAACTATGAACAGATGTAAACCAAAATGTATTTAGAATATAAATAAGGATAGGAAAATTCAGTTGTTAAGGTTTATGGCAATTTTTCAGGAGGAAATGTATGCCGTATTTTGTAATTTTTTGTTTTCTCCAAAAAATCTTTAGTTTGTGCACAAATTAACGTTAAGTAGGGGTCCCTAGTGATTGTTTACTGCACTTTTCCTTAATTTTTACCCTTCTCAGATACAATCAACTTACGTAGACCAACACATACTTGCAAACTTCACATGAACTCTGAAACTTGGCATGTACTTAGATGAAAAAATGAGTTGTGAGTGACCCCAGATTGACCTTACTTCCTGTCCAAACCGGAAGTCAAATTTTAATATTAAAACAAAATAATGATGCAAAGTTTTCTTTTAAAAACATTCTGACGTCAATATCATCACTGCCCTGACAAAAGCTCGAACACCTCTGGTGTTTGTAATATCACAAACACTGCCGTCTAGTTTCGTTTTTAATTTATTCTCACTAATCCTCGACGCGGATGTTTTCGTTCAAGGTATCAAATGAAAGCTAATAACTTTTCCTAATCCGTAACAATAAAGGGCAATTTAACACTTTAAAAAAATAATTTACCTCGTCAAATCTACCTAAAATCGGGCAATGCATCATAAGGTCTGAACCCAATGGTCAATGTCAAAGATCAGAGCCTACAACTTTGGTTGAGGGTCAGCGTCATAACAATCATAGTCCAACAATAACGCAACAGCGCTTTGTGTTCGTCCATAGGACAAACACCCTAATGTCTAGGTTGCATTTGTTCTTGTTCAGCAAGAGAGAAACCTGTCGAGTGCGTGCATGTAAATACTCATCATAAATCTAAATTGATGAAAAACTAAATAAAAAAAATTTCCTTGATGTTGGAACAATGACATGACATGTGTTTGTAATATCGTTACATTCATACATTTGTGTTCGTTTTCAAATCAAAGTACAACTTTATTGTACGGGAATGATACAAAAATCAGTTCAGTAGAGGTCACATACATTGTCGATGAGACGACGACGACGGTAACAATAAAAAATAACAATCTTGACAGAAACAATTAGCTGTTCCGACTACCGGGTAATGGAATAGCTACTGCAATCTTGATTAGAAACAATAGCTCTTCCGACCACCAGGTCGTAACAGCTAAAAACACAACTATTTGCAGGTTTCTTTTGCATCTGAGTTTTCCTCAGAAAGCTTTATTTGCCCTGAAGTAACACGAGAATCATGTCTGAATCCAGATTGAATTTTAAAATGTTTCATCCTGGTTAATATTTGTATAAAAAATTGGTAAACCATGGAGGAAGAAATTCAAATCCTCACTTTTTCCCACGAGAAAACACCCACTCACCTTTTTAAAGACATTTTACCTTTTCATAAGTTGAAATCATGAAAATGCAGGTTTTCAGATTAATTTGGCCCACGAATTAGGCATGTAGTTAATGGCAACCGCTATTGTACCAGAGGTTATTTCAAGGCAACACTATATATAATTAATAACTAAAGCTTAAGTGTTTGTTAGAACAAACACGGTGTTCGAGTCCACTTCAGGTAATTAATCAAATTATCAACGATGGTGTAAATATTATATTGTGTGTTGGTTTCTCATCTTTTATAATAACAATATCAATTCATATTCAAAAGACATATCAATTTTGTGTTAGAATGTGTTGAATTTGAACTTCCTGTTTGGACAGGAAGTAAAGGTCATATTAGAAGTTTGAAGGTCATAATGATATGACCTCATGATTATGAAAAAATAACAAATTTGTCAACTTAAACATCAAATTGAAGCTTATGGGAGATATGACCTTTGAAATTTGTAAAATCGCTACTTCGTGTGCCACCAATTGGACCATTAACATTTATGGTAACTCAAGAATTAAATGCTATTAATGTAATGAATTTAATTGTGTTTTTATGTTTTCTAATAAGTCATTTAGTTCTTGGAGATATTGGTCGTTGAACTTGGAAAAGTTAGAAATTTAAGCAATACATTAGAAATTAACAATGCGTGACACAATGTTTTTTATTTTAAACATTGATTACCAGCTCAACATTATGCTTTTCAAAAACATGCTAGATGATAAATCAACATTAAAAATCAATTATATGAGGCCAGTTTGCCAGCGTTGTAGGTGGTCAGATCAACCTATTCAGCGTTATTATGGGCATGGAAGTCACAAAGTTGATTTATTGTAGAAGGACTACATGTGTATAGTAATCTCGATTAAACTTGGCTGCAAATTCAAAGATCAGGAAGTGTAGGTTAAATTGTTTGGTGGAGTTAGTTTACTGAAGACTATGAAGCATGTAGCAATCATATAAATATTTCCTTTCCTTTCCTTCATCTAATTAGCCTTTCATTGAGAACATGTTTTCATAACTACCACATGATAAAGTTGGAAGAAAGCTTGCATCCGTGCTTTCCATCTTCCCCTGCCAATTCGCAGAAGAGTTGTCAAAAAGTGAAATAACTCCCAATCCAAATAAAAATTAAATGTAACTATTTGCACCGATCAAATGTGATAATTGGCTGCCTTTTCACTTTTGTTTATGGAAAAACCTTCACTTAGATTTAATGAAGCCAACATTGGTATTTATCTCTCAGTATTAAGTCTTGTACAAAAATAAATTTAATCTTTATTTATATTATACTTCACTTTCAGGTTAAGTTTATAAAAAAAATGATAAATTGACAATGATAGTGATTGACTGTAATCAAGCATCTCCTTATTGTGACATGCTTATAAATTTGTTTTCACCAATATTGCAAATACTAAAACAGTTATTAAATTTGAAAACAAATTTTACATTGATTTTTTAAGATTTTCAAGGTTGCACACATGATTGGCAATGTGTCTGTAGCCGCATCCATACAGAATTGGTTACAACCCAGATCAGATGACATTTTGTACATAAATTGTTAGACACTGAAATAATCAAAAAGTTGTATGGGTATTTGTAAAAGTTGCTAATAAAACAATGAAATACGTAGTTTATTTCTTAACTGTCTGTTGGGTTTCATGACTTGACTTTAGGTTACCACACTTCCCTCCTCACACAATTAATTGAAACCACTTTTGTTGACCTGTTTAACCTATTTTGTAACTAATTCAGAAATGAGTGTACATGGTCTTGCTGACATGTAACAAGTGAAATGACTTCAGTGCAAATGAACCCAACCATGATGCTTTGTTGACAAGAAAACAGTAATAAATCTGCTTTATAATGTTTCTACCGCTCAGTATGTACGCATTTAGTGACAGTTCAGATGGTGATATTCCGGGGTTGTCATTGGAATCGGTACTTTGGAATAAAATGTCTGCCCCCTCCCCACAAGTTCTTATTAAAATGTTTAGTGTATTTCGGTATTCGATGACGTCACCATGACGTCACAACTTACCTGAAACTCATAAATTTATTGGACAACCACATGTTATGTGTTAAATTTGAAGGCTGTGTGAATTTTGAAAACCGTTTTTTTTGTTCAATAAGTCTCATCGAGAATAATGTGAAAATATATTTTGTGGTTCATGAGATATGATATTTTGAAATATTAAACTTTGATTTTGTGTACTCCGATATCTTCAATATGTTTCCTTAACCACATGACGTCACAAATCGAGGATACAACTACATGTTAAGTTCTATGTGTTAAGTTTTTATGTTCTGTACCAGAATAATGCTTAAAACGTGTAGGCCTTTAATCTTTTAATTTATTTACGCTTATTTATTTATTAATGATAATGAAACATATAATTTGTTGGTTACCTAAATTAAAATGAAACAAAATTCACTGGACCATTTAGAAACTTACTAACCGGCTAACCAAAACCAATGATGGCAAACACCCATCAATTTGGGAAAACAATACCATTGTGTTGTTCTAGACCCTTTTTCATTTTGTATTTAAAGTACAGTTCCTGAAAACCTTTTTTCACCCGATTTTAAATTCAAGCCACATTTTAAACAAACAATTTAAACAAAAATATGCTTGGGTGTCAGGAAGTGTGAAAAAGCTTTATTTTTAAACAACAGTGCAGCAGAATTTCCCAATCAATCTAGCAATTCTTTGGCTGCAAATGATATTACCTTGAAAGCAAACAACAAACTAATGTCAGCACACAGGTCTGATTCCAGAAACCAGTGACTTTTTGGGCTTAAAAACCCTCCTAAGACACACTGCAATTTTGAAACAAACCCATTCAGGCCACTCCAAGACATTACCTGTTGCCTCCTATGGTTGGCCCTTCTGTGCATCATCACACCACTGAGATTAAGCTTATAAAGTGGTTCCCTCATCGATACATTGCAACGATATGTTCAAACATTTTGGATAGCACACTGTTTACATATATGTACTAAAGGTTGCTAAAGAACATAATTTAGTGGTTTGGAGTGGCTTCAATGCACAGGTAGGTTTTTAAATTCATGCCTGGTTGTTCTTATTGATGAATACATTACATGCATTTTGCATTTGTGTGTATCGTGATGTACCAGGTCGTCAAATGAAACACAGAGCAGAAGAGAATCGCGTGCTGGGGGCATTTTATTTTGACTTCGAGCTTGACTCTGTGAGGGCAGAGTTACCGTTGTGTTTGATTAACCCTGTTATGCGCTGTAATGGCAGCAATTGAGCTGTATACTTCCCAGGAGGTGAGATGGTTTCAGGAATGATTTATGAGCCTGAAGACCAGGGGTAATAATATAATGTGCCTTGAGCACCAGTTTGGTGAAAATGTGCTCTACATAAGTCCACATTATTATTATTATCTAGGTGGTTATGTGATCTGTAATAAACACTGATTGCCGTCCCTTTTATAAATGGCAATAGATGAATTTACCACATACCTTGAGTTCTTGTATGGTGGTCTCGCTATGATCAATTACACTTTTTTGCTCTCTGTTAACTGCTTCTAATTGACTGATTTGTTGTTTATATACCCAATTAGCTTTTGTGGCTTTCAGGAATGATTTATGAGCCTGAAGAGCAGGGGTAATATAATGCACCTTGAGCACCAGTTTGGTGAAATGTGCTCTACATAAGTCCACATTATTTATTATTATCTCGGTGGTTATGTGATCTGTAATAAGCACTGATTGGCCGTCCCTTTTATAAATGGCAATAGATGAATTTACCACATACCTTCAGTTCTTGTATGGTGGTCTTTTGCTCTCTGTTAATTTCTTCTAATTGACTGATCTGCTGTTCATATATCCAATTAGTTTTTGTTGCTTTCTCCAAGTTTAGCTATGAAAAATGAAATGTGAAACAATTCTAAGCTTGGGGTTGCACAAGCTCACCAAGTGATTTCAATGTGGTCAAAATACTAAGAGCTGTTTTTTCTAGACCTTTGACTTGGCCCCCACAAAGGTCATAATCTCAGATCTAGCAAGAAGAAAGAAGCAACTTTACTCCTCCATCATTCACTGACTGAGGAAAATGGGCAAGACAAAAATATGAGCCGTTGTAGGGAGAACGACAGGTTCGGGGGAGGAGGGGAACGACAGGGGGAGAGTGGTGCTTTTAGTGTTTTTCACCTCAGTTATCCTAGATTTGAATCCAACTCAAGGTCAATAACGAGTGGGTTGGGGCAAGTCTTACATAAATACAGACGTTTTCCATAGATTTTTTTTGATCATCTGCTTTTGCAGATTTCATTCAGGCTTATAATCCACATTACTAAAGGCACTTTTAAAGAATCTTGGGTTGAATTACCAGATATTAACCCTTTTGTCACTGCAAGGGTCAAAATCAGTCAAAATTTTCAAATTCCTACCAAGCATATCACAGTCACACCTTACATGTAATAAGTACATTTAAAATGAGTTGACTGTATTGTTCAGGGGGGTCAAAATGCCCCTCTGTGCACATTTGGGTCCCGTCAAAACATGCAGTTGACATGGTTTTGAACTCTATAGCTACTTGCCACTAAAGTGCAGCAATAGTAGGAGGGTTCAATATAAAATAGAATACTGAAGTTTAGAAAGGATAATCCCCATTTATCATGATTGTACCTTTGTGGCGGACAGTTCTGCAATGATGTCAGTGTGGCTGCCGGCTGCACGTTGTCCTCTTCAGAGTATCTGTATCATATCAAGACATAAATGACTCCTTTATTAGTCCACTAAAGGAAATTACACCAATGTGTTTGAAAACTTATGTCATTGCAACCTTTCAGTTTCAAGAACCCCAGTTCTTTTCAGAACTAATTACTACTCAATGAGATTTCACATGGTGTCACTGCAATTAGTCTTAAAAAATATATCATTAAACTGACCTCAATATAGCAGTTCACAATTTTGGTAAATTCAACTTATCAATTTCCATTTTCTCTAAGACAATATAATATAATAATTTGATAATCTGATTATAACCAAGTAGTTCCACCCCTTGGTTTAAATCATAGTTCAATGACATTGTAAGCTTATCCCATCTATCATGGCTATACTTTTAGCAACCTTCAGTACAACATGTACAAGCTAAGCCTGCTGTTCTTTCCAAGTAATCTTACAAAATCAACTGTGGTGCCACCCAGGGCCACTATAAATATTTGAACATTAGTATGGCCTGCAATGTATCGACGGGAGACCACCTTACCCTGCGATCTGTGGTGTGACAGTGCACAGAAGGGTAATCATAGGAGGCCACTGCTTTGAGTGGCCTGAATGGGTTGTTTCAAAAATTGCACTGATTGTAGAGGGATCTACATGTATATTGTACAATTACATGTGTGTGCTGTATATACATGATGCACACAGAGTGTGCACTTCAGGGTACAAGTACGCCCAGATCCATCCATAAACCCAATGAGTATTATTTTGCCTCTGAACGCCAGTACATAAAGTATATTGGTTAATCCATGCCATTTGATGGGAAGGGTATATCGGTCAAGTACCTGTCTACCATTGGGTCGTGGGTGGTGCAGTCGAGTTCAGGCTTCACCAGGTACCCTCCACCGCTGGAGTCGTGTATTTTTGGCATCTGTCACAATAAAGGGAACCGTTTGTGTTCTCAATGAAAAATGCCTTTGGGCAACCTAAAACAAACTCACTTCAAGAATAAAAGCACGACCATT
>CM055830.1:33992717-34030217 GCA_029582265.1 Zoroaster sp. YZ-2022
TTTGTGATATGTATTATGTGATATGAATATGGCAGTCCAATGAAAAATTGTTTGTATGAGCACCCTCAATAACAAATAAACATATAGACGGGCTACTTTACAAGCGCAGTGATATTTCTGTTCAATAAACAGGGAGCCCTGACGACTTCAACCACGGAGAGCGCGTTTATTTAAATGGTTGCAGATACAGTGCTGGTTTGGGTGTCTTTTTAATTTCTTTTTGTTCACAACATTTGCTGATAATTGTCGTATTCGTGTCAACACCAGTGCAGTGTACGTTAGGAATGCACTCACTGATCTTAGTGAATATCATTGTCTCGGCTTATAGGGTGTAGGGTTATACCTACATTTTGTCCGGGTGGATGGTCCATATGGTCCTTTTTTGTGGCAAGAAAATCGTGGTAGGTCTTTGTAAATTAATTTGTGCATAGATCTACTATATACAACCATCGTGTCAATTAACAGTGAACTACATTTAGGATGTAATGGCTTTATTTATTATTATAACACCTAATAAAAAATTGTCAAGCAACCCATCATAATATAATACGTATATTGCCCGTTTCTGACTACTATACAATTTTTGCCTGTCACAGTGTAAGTGACTGAAGATGTTATTACTGTAAGCAGGTGCAGCCACGTGTCAAATGATCTATAAGAATAACATTGTGATGAATAATTAAGGTCACTCAAGTTGACACAGTCCTGGTTGAATTTCTTTACTCTGTAATGCAGTGGATAATTAGGGAGTTCAACCATAACAGCTAATTGTAAAAATAGGCCAATATTCGGACAGTTTTTACTGTCATACCTGCACTGTACACAAACGATGTGGACAGCGCTGAAGCATACGACAAAGTGGCTGTCATCAAATAAGCTGTGTACAAATAAAATGGCAAACCTTTCTGATAATATAGGCGAACTTTGTACATGTTAATGTTTTGTAGGAAAAGTGCAGATGTCATAGTAAAATCTTTGCCATATGTTGTTGTAGACGAAGCCAAATCAATATTTAGGTTAGACTACTGATAAATTAGGACGAATTTCTTTGGGAGTGAGGATGGGAGATGAATATGCGAATATGCGGACTGTCATAAGGGACATGCAATCGGTGTCCTAGTTAAAGATGAACACAGTGACTGAAAATCAACGGTAATAAAACTTTATCACGTGGGATATTATTTTCAGTCACTGAGTAAATCTAAAACTAGCACTCCGATTCCATGCCCTATTGATCGTGACGATATTGTCCCTTTAAAATGCTGTTATTTCTTCTTTTTTTCAGCAATATATCACCATAGCTGTCGGACAGAGTTTAACATCTGTGTTTAGTGTATTTGATTGCAGTGGGGAATTGGTTTGGGTCATTTGTTCTAGTTATTTTAATTATTCTAGCAATGTATCACCTTGGTTCCGATTTTGTTCGAAAGAGTGCTTTTCTGGAAACAACTTTATTTTCCCTTTTATTTCACGTCTGGAAAAACTGATTGGCTGGTTGTGCATTTGTTTTTCTCATCGTTGATCAATTGTTGTTTTATTGATAGATCCTGTCCACACTGCGGCCGTCTCTGCCAGATTCCCTGGACGCGAATACGATTATATAGCGCTAATTCTCAATACGTAAGAGGCCAGCCTTTTTTTCTGCCAGACTTAATTGGTTATAAGGTCCCTGGTAACTTTTATGGAAGAAAAATCCTGAGCATGCAGCGTAAAGGAATCATATACACATCAAGAAACAACAACAACAACAACAACAAAACGAAAAAACGAAAACTTATAGTTTAAGAAAATTCTAAATTTGGTATTTCCAGGCCGACTTATTTATACTCATGTTTTAGCTCCGTAAATGTTTATGAACTATCTGAGATAATTTCCATTGTATATCCATCATGCAGGAAAATGTAATAACATATTTCCGCTTTATTTTATTGAAACACGGTGTTTATTTCCATCACCTTTCAGTACAACTCCATGCAGCGTGCCTTTACAGCCTAAACATGGGCTGATTGAAAACAATGTTAAACTTATGAGAAAAAAATAAGCCACCTGAAATCAAGCCATCAAAGCAGGCTTGTAGCCTTTTGTGTCTGAGGTGATTTAATTTCAGGGGAAAATTTCTAATGTGTACCCTCCCCCTCGTTCGGCGATTTTTCTGACAGAATAAATGTTCAGGCGTACCCCCTCGAAAATTCTCACGCCTACCCCCACCCTCGCCCAAAAAAATTCTCATGCGTACCACCCACAAAATCTTTCACGACTCCCCGCCGTCCAGCAATTTTGAAGGTGTCTTTTTTACCGTGGCTGTTAGTCGATTAGCTTTTACACCCTCTCTCTCTCTCTCTCTCTCTCTCTCTCTCATAAAAGAAAGAATTATGCCTTCTCTACAGTCGTGGCCAATGGGTGCATTTTTGCTACTCTCACACGTAGGTCTATACCATTTGTGTTCATCCGTGCATTCCTTTTTTGTGTAGTGCTTATGTGGAGAACGAATATTGGCCTGTGGAGGCTTCACTAATCTGTTTATCAGAAAATGAGCTGACCCCTCTGCGGCATCAGTACAGTATTTGGACTGCCATGGTCGAGCGGTTTAGTGCATCAGATTTGTGTTCTGATGGCTGAGTCGTCAGAATGTGGGTTCGAATCCCGACCGCGACCAGGGTACTTGTGTCCTTGAGCAAGACACTGTACCATAATTGCTTCTCTCCACCCAGGGGTAAATGGGTACCTGTGAGGGCAGAGTTGGTTGTTGTGTTTGATTAGCCCTATATGCGCTGTAATGACAGCAATTGAGCTGTATACTCCACAGGGAGCTGAGATGGTTTCAGGAATGATTTATGAGCCTGATGAGCAGGGGTAATAATATAATGCGCCTTGAGCACCAGTTTGGTGGATACGTGCGCTATATAAGTCCACATTGTTATTATTATTATTATTAGTAGTAGTAGTAGTAGTAGTATTTGTATTGACATCCATTAAGAACCCAGCATTGTTGGAATTGACAGTAGGTTCTACATCAGATGTAAGATGCAGGCTTACGAGCTTGCCCCTAACAGCAACAATATGGACATAGGCCTACCATTAAAAATAATATATTATATTAATATATAGTACCAGAGATAACACTGCATACATTTCCTGCTGAATTTTGAAAGAGGCCGCCCTAAATGTGCATTTTGTATTCTTCGTTTACCAGAATCAGAGGAAGATAGAAAGACTTAAACTAGAAAAATAAATACCATTGAAGCGACGCGAAACCACTTCCCCATATCGCCATGCACATTTCGTATAAGCGTATGATTGGCCATACATTAATTGTGTCTGTGGTTTTTTATAAGGTATATTAGTTATAAGGGAAACAAAATATTTGACTGAAAATCACAGTAACCCTATAGTATTGGAGCATTTGTCTTCCCGTGGGCATTTCGTGAACATTTTGTTTTCTTGGCTGGAAATTGTAGGTTAGGATGTTAGAAAACAAATGAAATAGGGCACCAACTTTTAGTTTTAGGGTGTTTTTATGCAAATGAAGTATGACGTCATAATCCCTATATAAAACACTGTATTTTCTATGGTTTTTGCACTATTTTTATATTTCAACTCTTATATACTAATGGAATATTTTTTTTCAATCTTATTTACAAGTTGAACCATCATTCGTGTTAGACCTAGCCATAAAAATGATCTATGAAGTCATGACGTAAGTATAACACACACTTAAACCACCCATTAGCTAAAATTGTAACCCAAATGAACTTATTCAGGTGCGGGCGATCATTGGTTGAACCAAAAAATGATACCATGTGTGAAGGCGTTTGCGATCAAACGGGAACATTCTGCGGGAAATCCATAATATAATGGTAAAATGCACTGCAGAAGGCCGATGACCGTATATTACCGGTACAGGCACTGGGCAATCTTGGAAATGCGCAGAATCTCCAGGAATATGACATGAGCTCACTCGAACGCTACATAATTATGCCAACTCTATGTGTCTGGAACACCAATTTCTTCCGTGAAAGAAATGCGCTGGTATCTCTTCAGCAAGAGACAGTATACTGATGAAAAACTACCTCCAACAAAGTCCGCTCTAATAGAAACGATTAACAGAGCTAACTATGTTTCATTGGTATGGAAACAGTGTCGTTAACCCACGTCCAAGTCTTCCTGACCCAACCTCTCATGGATGGTGCCTAGATGGTGATAGACTTCTCCCAGTCCCAACAAAACTTTTACCAGCGCCTAAGGCAGTGCTGGAGCTTGTGAGATGCGGATGCAAAGGAAACTGTGTCACCTTGAGTTGTTCTTGCAAGAAACATAATCTGAAATGCACAGATAGCTGCATCGCTTGTGAAAAAAAACTGTGAGAACAGAAACGAACTACTGAGGAATGCTGGCGATGAGGACATGAGCAACAATGGAGATCTCGACATTTAACTTATAAACGCAGGCATGGTGACAAACTGGTAGATTGTTCAAACGTACATACCTACCCCAAACGTAATTTGCATAAAGCAAAATTATTTGTTCTACCTTCGATAGAAGCAAGATGTACTCTTTAAACACACAAAAATTGTTTGAAACTTTAACATACTCAAAGAACAACGCTTATGTATGAACTTGTACAATGAGTTTTATTACATCATATGCAATTGCATAAAAAGGGTTAAAATTATGCAGTTTGTTTTCAATGACTAAACGTATTCTAAATAACAACTACCAAAAGGAAACTATAAAATGTTTCAAACTCTGAAGTATTCAAGAACAATAACAGGGTTATACACCCATCACAACTTCTGAGTTCCCCCTAGCGACTGTTTAAATATCTCGAGAAAGGTAAGAGGTATTTTAAAAATTCTAAAAGTAGCATGTAGATTTGCATGTTTTCCAACATGTTTACTGATTTCGTTTAAATCCGTTGATTAGTTTGTATTGTGATTAATGAGAGGTAGATTAAAGTTGGAGACTGTTTCAAAAGTTGCAATAAACTGTATTGTGTGGAAAAATAACATTAAAGTGGAATCAATCAATAGAACAGACATGGCAAAGAATGTACTAGTAATTTCTCTGTTAATAGATAAATGACATTCAGGGCAACATGCCAAAGCCCTTTGCTGGAACTTTCTGAACATGATCAACTGTCTTTGAATCATGGATGCATCGCTGTCTGGCTGTCATTGGCACCAATGAAGGAAAAACAAAATTCTGAACTTGTGTTATTGTTGACTTGAAACATAACTGAAGAAACTGGTTGCATCTTAATGTCATTTTTTTGTTAGATTGACATTTTTATTTAGTTTACCTTATATACCTGGTGTTTTAAGCTGTAAAAAACATTCTGTGAAAGCTAGTAAATTGATTCCCCTAACACCAGGTTATTGTGAATGCAAGTAACGTTGTAACACACATCTCAAAGTGTTGCCATTAACGTAGACACGAATGACATTTCCCACACGATGCAGTTTACTGCAACTTTGAATATGGCTCCTATTTTTAATCTACCGCCCACAAATCTCGAATTATTCAACAGATGTAAACGAAATCAACACCAAAGATGCAGGATATGTCATTCTGTATTTTACTCTTTGAATTTTGAAAATATGTTGAGCCGTTGTCGAGATATTTATACATTCATTAGGGGAGCTTAGAAGTTGTGATAGGTGTATGGCCCTATACAATAAGTATTATGACGTAATCTTTAATTTGCATAAAAATGGTCGAAAATATGCATAAAAAAATTGGTGCCCTATTTTAAATTATTCAGCTAGGTCTAAATAACAAATCCCAACAAAGAAAACAAAATGTTCACAAAATGCCCACGGGCCTCTATATAGTGACATACGCTCCAACAATACTATATTAAATGCTGCTTTAGAAGTATTTTGAAACAAAAAGAAAGAAAAACACATTTAAGTGAACCGTGCAGCACAAACGCCATGAACCGTGCAGCTGTTGCAAATTAGCATAGGATGAAGGCGAATCAAATTATTCCGTTTAGTTATGTCTGTGGTTTAAAATATTATTAATGGTATACAGCAGCCGGTCTTTGGATATAAATACATTCCTCTTCTTGCTTACTCAGCAATTTCATTCGTCCAATCATTGATCACTTCTTTCAGAACAATTGTCTCATTTGACCAATCATGATGAAGCCGCACCTATTTAGATCAGTATATATATATCTGTTGTTTCTGCCCTGTTTGAGAGACGGACCAGTTGTGCACCGTAAGGAGACACAGCGAGGCCTGGAGGTTTTCTTTTATGATTTTCAGCCGTATACATAGATACTGTATAACTTGAGATTAAACTACATAAAACCTCAAAGAGTGGCGTCGCTATGGCACGCATAATACAGTACCTGTTCTCGGTACTGGTTATTCTCTTTGTGTGGACGACAAGGTAACTATCTCTCTGAAATCTTGTCAGCAAAACTCATTAAATCCATACGTTACTTTTTGTTCAAAGGTTTGAACAAATGAGACATCGAAAACAATCATGACTTTTTGATGAAAAGTAGAATAATAAATATGATAACGTTATTTGTTCAATCATTTTTCATTTCAGATGCACCGCCCTAGACGCGTGCAGAAAGATTGAGCGATTTATCTCCGATTTAGACGTAGGCCAATCTTACAGTGAAAGCCTCATCGGAGAGAGAATCTATGATGGTGCCGGGAGAAAGTATTGGTTGAGGTAAGGATTATACCAAAAATATGCCTTTACATCAGGAACACAAATCCTGGGGATAGGGGCTATATATACCCAATAATCCCAAAGGGGATTACCAACGTAATCATTCACATTTAAATGTTTAAATAAAATTCTGCCATATGTCTCGGCCTATACCTGACAACTTTTTAAAACTTTTACAACACGTGCATATTTTCCTATTTCGTCCCTCATTGAACTAATTCTGTATTATAAGTCCACCTGCTGATGAAATTATATTACAGAACGATTTGGAAATGATTTATGCTTGGTGCGCTCAAAACAAGATGAAATTAAACAGTCTCCGGTTTCTGGTCATCGGTCGGCTTCAAAATCGGTGTGGTGACGCACTTTTTTCGGCCATCTTTTGTTTGCCAACAGGGAAATACGTGATACATTGTATACGCGGGGACCAAATTTCCCATATACAAAGTATGGTGGCTAAGAGAGGCCTCACAAACGTACATACCCCTATGTGAAAAAATGTCGTTGAAATCACAGCACGGCAGAATTCCAATCGATTCAGCATTTTTGGCTGCAATTGACATCGTTTCATAGCACACACAAAAAATTATAAATAAATAAATAAAAATGCCGACGCGCGGGTCTGAGGCGACGCGCGCAGAGAGCAGAAACTTAATCTCATCTAACCTGTCTTGGTCAAAACGTTGCCAAAGCTTCTAGAGTCCTAGGTTTGAATGCTCGAGTATCAGAGGGTCACATCGTAGAGATGTTATATTACGTTTGTATAAAGGCTTGTGCATCCCAATAATTGAATATGGTGCTCCAGTGTGACAGCCTAATTATAACATAAGGCACATTCGCGCAATTCGTCCCTAATTTGCCATAGTGACCAATCGGACTTTTTTCAATTCTAAGTTTTCCCGCCCATTAGTGCATTCAAGAAGAGACCTACCATTGTATCTAATCCATCCACATCCATGTATTCCTTATAGTTTTGGAGATAGAGCATGCATTCAAATGACGAGTGCTCTAACTGGCTATTTTTGTAATTTGGCAAAGTGACCAATACCGCATGCCAACTTAATTCGGGATTGGTCACTATGGCAAATTAGGGACGAATTGGGCGGATCCAACATAAATTAACCAGGATTATTTTTAATGGTCGTCCCACTCCATACACTGATCACTTAACTCCTCTTCGTATTCCCTCACTTCATTCAAGATTGTGTTTTTTTCATTAAGACGTACCAGTATTCAATTTTATATCTATATACTGCTGTAGAAGTGAAAGTATTTATTTTAATTACTTGTTTGCCAAAACCGATGCATTTAAACACTCTTTATTTCACAGATTTGATCGTACCAGGAGTTCTCTCCCTAAGCATGTCAGAAATGAATTTCTCTTTAACTTTAACAGTTTATAAACTTAAGCTAAAGTCATTTTGACAGCGCTGTTGAGGTATATTAAGGTATTATTGAGCTTTAAATAAAACTTAAGGCTCTGCATGGTGGGAATAGTTGGGTACTTGCGATGATGCCATGTACTGGGGTGGTCTCTTCTGGGTGGTGGTGGTTCTGGGAGGGGGGCTTTGGTTGGCTCGACGTTTCGATCGGTGTGCTCTGGTCATCTTCTCCCGAAAATGATCGGTGCATGTTAATCGGGTTGGCTGGGGGTTCTTCTTGGGGCTCTCGCTACTCGGGTGGAGATTGTTTCGGTGCATGGTGTTGTCCACAGGTTCTGTTCTTTGTTCACTGTTTGCTCGTTTGTCTGATTGTTTGTTTTTGTGTATGTTGTTTGTTCGTATATGCTGTTAACCTCTTTGTTTGTTTGTTTGTTTGTTTTTGCTTGCTTACTTTTCAGTTTGGAAAGCCTCTCGATAAGCTCTAAGCATTTAAGGCAATCAGGCATGTGTTTTGTGCAACCGGTATTTGTTTTGTCTGTTTCAATAATTATTTCTTCGACCTTGATATGTGTAATGTTGTGGTTTTTCTGTCATTTTGTCCACTTGTTATATTGTGTATGTATGTTTCGTATGTTGTGTCCCTCCATTCTTTTGTCTGTCTGTTTCACTTTGATTGTTTGTTTGTCAGTTTTGGTCTCTTTTTGTAATATTTTGCTTGGATTTTTTATTAAGTTAAAAGGCAATGTTGATGTATATATATTTTTTTTTATGAATTGAGATGTGTATGTTTAAATTTAAATTATTTATGAATCTTATATCTTTGTATACTGCCTGTGAAACGATCTAAATAAAAATAAGAATAAAATAAATTCTGAGAGTCCTACGGCAAGTTAGAACAAAAAATTGCTAATTTATGCTAATGATACAGGTCATGACCATGTATGATTTATACATAATCATTTGTTCACAAGACCTTGATTCTTTAATTAAAACTATGAGGATTAAGCTACTTAGTGTCACGTTTGGTTAAATTCTGTTTGTTAAGACCTTAAATTTACTTATCTTGTTCGTGTTACCTTATTATAGCTACTTAAAGATACAGTGTCGTCACAGTCAGAGCAGACTTTCAACAGGACATGAATCAGTGTGTGGGGGAGGGAGTAGTAACCCAAACATATTTAGATGCCCTCTCAAAATATGTACCCACCTGTACATGAAACGTGAAACGCCCTCTATTGTTAAGAGAAGAGGATGGCATCCAGTCTTCTTGTCCAGATTACTTGAATACTGTTGGTGGGCTCCAGTCTATTTTGAAACACAATGGTAGAGAAGCTATACAGAATACACCACTTCAACAATTATTTTAATGTACTTCCTCATGTTAACTATTTTAGCATACTATTGCATGGTAACCTTTAAGTTGCCTTATGAAACAAAAAATCCGATCATTAAAAAAGTACACTCACTGGCTATAAGTATTGCAACATTGAAATTCACACCAAAGTTCAGTTTGGAGAACTGTGTTACAATAATTTATTTTACTTTATTTACACTACTTAAGACTTTTTGAAATTGCCTTTGTTTTGAAGTCAATGTTCTGTTTTACTGTTCTTGCTATGTAATACACGATCGATGAAATCGGATTAAATGATCATCTCACCTGTTACTGTAAAGTGCTATTTTGAGCATGTTGCAATACTTTTGGCCAGTGAGCAGGCGCGTAGCCAGCCCTGTCGGTCCGGGGGGGGGGGGGGGGCAAAATTAAGATGATCGTCCCGATTTCATGGTTTAAATTTAATTGCGAAATACTGAATAATATTGAATCAAAACAATCGATATATTGTACAAACATGATCATCTGTGATTTATTGTTCTTTCCTTGGATCTATACTGTCTGAACTGTTGCTATTAATTTCTACACTGTCATGACTGTGATGAACTTAAACATTCATAATTAATCGTATTCGTAATGTATATATATACACACCGTTTACAACACACATTACACTGAAAGTTATTCGTGTACATGTCGTATTGTGGTTACTTACACTGCATACAATGTACATAACGTACGGTATGATGAGATCAATTTGGCGGCCAGTTTGAAGTACATGTACGTTCTTCCTGGAAGTTGTGAGGTAATGCAATGCTATAATGTATATTCAACAGTGTCAACAGACAAAACAATTTAATTTCACGGCAACTTAATTTAGCGAATTGGCATTTCTTCACTTTTTGGAGGCAATTTAATTTCACTAATTTACATCCTCTTGCTATATAAAACCATAAAAAATATTATATTTGGCAGCAATTTAATTTAGCGAATTGGGCCTCCTAGCGAAATTAACTTGTTTTACAGTATTTGATAAAGTGATTTCCGGGACAAAAACCGGGTATAAAAACTTCAGATCTAACTTCCCTTCCTCAATCCTCCCTCTCCCGTCTCCCTTTATCAATTATTCACTCCCTTTACCATTCCCTAAATCATCCTTTCCTCCCTCCCTAAATCTGCCTGCCTCTGCATCCTTCGTCCCAGGTCCGTCCTTCCCGCCCTTTCCGGTCCCTTACCCTCTCCGGCTCCCTCGGCTCCCTTCCTTCCCTTACCCCTGCCCTACCGCCGTTTCCACCCGCCCTAACCTTGCCTGCCTTAAGTTAGGCTGCCTTGGTACTCGTCCCAACGGTCCTATCCATCCTTTCTTCCATTACCAAGGCCCACATTTCCTTCTCTCCTCCCCCTCCCTCCCTCCTCCGTCCTCCCTCATTTCGTCAATAATCCCTACTCTTCTAATTTCTTTCTTTACCTCTTTCGTTTTTTCTCCCTCGGAGTCCCTCCCTCAATTTTCCCTCCTTTTCTCTCTTCCTTTCCTTTTTTCTTTATTTTTACCGTCCCGATTTTACTTCTATTTTTGTTCCGGGGGGGGGGCAGTCTGCCCCCCCCCTGCCCCCCCGCTGGCTACGCTACTGCCAGTGAGTGTAACATCTATATGTACCACAGTGTCCCTGTGGGTTTGTATGGATTGCACCTGAATATTTTTTCTTTATTTTAACCAAATCATTTACCCTAGAATAACTTAAAATTGATGTTTGCTTTTTAACAGTCTTCTAGAAAATAAGCTAAGAAGGTAAGCTAATAATCACTGATTACTGTACATTGTAGTAACTATCTTTAACATTAACATATTTCATGGATTAGCACGGATTTTAAATATTTATTCAAAGTGCAATTGTAATTGCACATGGATAAATTGGCTTAATAGTGTGACGCGGCAGGATATGCTTTAGCGCCCCCGCTTGTTTGGCTAGCGAGAGCTGCGGATGCACTGCGTACAGCAGCGATGCCCCGCCCAGCGTGCTTTGATTGGTTAGAGCAGGTCACACGCTGCGTGACAAAAGCTATAAAAGCCGCGCGTTTATCCGCTTAATTGCGGGCAGCTTGAGCGTTAGTTCGAGCCGGCTGGTAAGTTACCTATTGTAGCGTGACTAAGGCCGTGAGCAGTGCATTTGTTGCTCGTTGGGGGACCGTGACGGTGGTGCGGTAAAAGTTCATCTTGAGGGACTTTGCGATCGATAGAGGATTTGTGTGCCGTGACTCTTGCAGTTTTGCGGGAGGGCGACTTCCTCGTAAACTCGGCCCTCATTCGAGTACCACATAGTCATAAGCCTGACTGGCTGCGTACTTGGTATACGCTGGTTGTGTATCGTGGGGTACACTGTGTATAACCGGGTAGTGTCACATAGCCTGTATGAATAAGACAATTACAACACGCCCTATATTGACAATCAGGAAGGAAGAGTAAATAAACCGGTGTATCTTAACATCTGTATTGTAACTCTGGTGTCCATCTTGCCCTCCTTTTGGAGTCTGAGTCTTAGAGGTTGACGACCCCCTTAGTTAGGAGAGGTTGACGACTACATCTACCGATACCGGGACGGTATATTTCTATCCCAACGGACTCGTCCCCAGCCGCTCGGGGACTTTCCGGTCAGCCGTCCGGCCGCACCCTGTGGAAGAGTTGCACTTGTTGCAAACGCTTCCGCGCCGGGGGTGCGACGTAGCTTCGTCAAAGTTTTATCCTGATGACATATTAATTAAAACAAGTATTAAAAAAATCCTTCATGGACATGCCGGTATTGTGATGGCATGTCGGTATTGTGATGGTTTCTGCGATCTATTGTTTCATCCATTTTCTATCAACAAAGTCTTCACGGAACATATTTCTGTCAAATCAAGAAATTTAAACTCCATGTCGATCGTTTTCAGTCCATGTAAACGTTCACACTGTTTTCTAACTACTTCATCTCTGCAGAATACATCAAAGAGCTGTTCTGCCTGCTTGTTGAAATTTTCCACATTTTGAAAGTATCACATATTCTGTCTGCCTTTCCTTGTAATTTGTATGACAAGGTGAGATGATTTCCATGTATAATGCCAAAATTGCTTCTGCATTATAGGCTTCACATGAATGGTGTAAATGTTTGTCATAGTGGGGGCACATTGTTCCCCCAAGCCTGATAGGGTTAGGGAAGGCGTGGACTTTTGCCAAATCTGGATCGGTGTATTCCCTGTCGCTAGAAATAATGCTTACAATACTTTGATTATGTTTCAGATTGCATTGCAGAGCATCTAGAAACAACAGAAATTGTATGGACCATCCTCGGGACATATTGTAGGCTATAAATAAATCCCAACCCCTTGGCCTGTTCAATCAAGATAACATTCATTTTAATTATTGTTCTTTATGCAATTCAGATGGAGTTGCTGCGATGGTACTGATAGAGGAATTTACTGTGGACCACGTAAGTGTTTTCACTTTAATTTTAAGGGGAACCATTTTTGATTGTACAGTAATATGAAAGAAAAGGGAATAAAAGTTCGTAGTCTGCACTTGCAGTCGGACAGCTAGCGCTGTGTAAAGAAAACTCTACCTCGACAGCATCGTAAAAACGTCATGATGTCTTTTCACAGCGCATTTCACAACATGCTCACATTGAAGCAGGTCCTCGAAATTATGACAATTAGTCAGGCTGCTCAAAATATTAAACAACTACTGGGTCAAATACCGGTTTCAAATACCTTGCTTTTAACGGTAACATCAATTTCTGGAAATGTTATTTTTCATTGCTATTTACTTGAAAAGGGGAAAAGAAATGGTTTATAATTACACATTTTTCAAAAAAATCATGAGAAGCATAGTTTTACAGTAAATAATTATGTACCAAACTGATTTCATTGTGGGTCACGTCATCAATTAATTTTGACACTCTTTTTAAATGTAAAACCAAGCTGCTGACAATTATTTTGTGAAATATCCAATTTCAAAAGTATTTATTAATGTTCAAATGAAAAGAAACATTTCCGGAAATTGCCGGTAAAACACGGGCGATCTTTGTGCCGTGTCTTAAGGAGAAAATAATGCATTCATATTGTTTGTATTTATTCTAACGTGGAATCTTAGAAAGATTTATCTTTCCGAAATTCAAACTGGAAATTATTTCACCTAAAACTTAAGCCCTGTTATTGATTGTGGGCGGGGGAGTCCTGTACCATTATGAACTTTAGGCATTAGGGGTCCTGTACCATTATGAGCTTTAGGCATGAGGGGTCATGTACCATTATGAGCTTTAGGCATGAGGGGTCATGTACCATTATGAGCTTTAGGCATGAGGGGTCATGTACCATTATGAGCTTTAGGCATGAGGGGTCATGTACCATTATGAGCTTTAGGCATGAGGGGTCATGTACCATTATGAGCTTTAGGCATGAGGGGTCATGTACCATTATGAGCTTTAGGCATGAGGGGTCATGTACCATTATGAGCTTTAGGCATGAGGGGTCATGTACCATTATGAGCTTTAGGCATGAGGGGTCATGTACCATTATGAGATTTAGGCATGAGGGGTCATGTACTATTATGAGCTTTAGGCATGAGGGGTCATGTACCATTATGAGCTTTAGACATGGATGGTCATGTACCATTATGAGCTTTAGGCATGAGAGGTCATATACATTATGAGCTTTAGGCATGTAGATACTAAAATGCTACTTTCAAGTATTTGGCAAAATATGTCAGTGAAATAGTTTGTCATGGAGTCATCATGTAGGGTCATGTACTACTAGGAGCTTAAGGCATAGAGGATCACATAGAAAGAAAAAATAGTATTTTTTAAATAGTGTTTTGTTTTAAATTTATTTACTGGCAAGTAAATTGTTTGCAGTGTGAATAACCTTAATAGAAATGTACCGGTACTATATTGGTATTGTCAGGGCTGCTTCCCAAGAATGCTTTAAGATTTGGGGGTTTGCATGGTGGAATATCGATATCGTTTCGGTTTGTGTTTATCTCAACTATCGCAAAGCTGAGGTACAGGTTCTGAAAAGAACCTCATCGCACAACTCGTACCTCGACTGTCGCTATTAAAGGTCCTATGAAATAGGTTTTTTTTTCATTGTATACAATAAAGTATGGCTACTGGAACATATATTTGTCATTTGTAATTTTTTCCCCTCACGTTTATACCATATAGATATTAATTTTTAAATTTAGGGGGTGCTTTTCGACACGCCCATATCCCCTCATTAGCATAAAATTCGTGACGTACACTGAGGCGATTCCCAATCCGCGATCCACAGCACTTGCCCAAGTATGCGCGTCGTATACAGCGCACCACTGCATGCAGAGTGTTGCTATAGAAAAAGTTTCCTAAAGTTTTCTGTCAGGTTTGAAGCTTATTATTTTCGATAATGCCATCGAGGTGTGTCGCTGCAGGTTGCAGCAACACCACCAAAGACGGTGTTAGTCTACACCGATTTCCGTCTGATCCAAAATACAGACGTACACCGTATTTGGACGGCTAAAGTCAAGCTGACCAGAGCGAAGTCGTCGGGACCGACGGAACACTCATTCTTATAAAGTGCACACTTCGAGCAGACATGCTTTGAACGTGGCCTTCACAGCCAGTTCAGTATGGCTTATAAGGCCATGCTGCTACCAGATGCAATTCCAACGATATTCCTGCTAAGTAAGAAGGCTGGGAAGGCTCCAACGATGAAGAGAGGTGCTTTTTTAACCCTCCGGGGACAGGTTCAAAAAGAATCCTTCGGAGTCAGCACGTGTACTGTAGCTGCAGTACGAGTGACTTTTCTTTTTTAATTAATAACTATGTTAATTTTTATGCTATTGAAGAGAGTAAATTATGAAAATAAAGGTTATGAATCACTGAATGTGAATATCGATTCGATGGAACAATAACAAGTCCAAAAAAGACGTTATGAAGCTTCATGCCAGTTTCAAAAAGAGCGCCCTCTTGTGCCTTAAAAGGCTACTGCAGTAAAAGAGATAAAGCAGATGGGTAAAACACATCTAGTATGCCGGCTAAAAAAATTGAAGTAGGATTTCTTCAATTGATCCCTAAAACTGATGTGAAATGACGTGGAATAGGCCTTTCTAGATGGATGCGGGGAAAAAATATTTGAGTGAGTTATGTAATAATTAGTGGTTTTGCTGAGACAGCTGCAGTACACGTGCTTCCCCGGAGGGAGCGAGAAAGACTCGGAGTAAGTGGCCATTTAGTTATACTCCCATGCATAATCCAGTCCACTTCCGTGCAAAACGACACCATGCTCACCGTTAACGTTTCAGTGTTCACGGCATGAAAACATGCCGTGATTTCCGCATTAATAAAAAAAAACATCGTGTCTGATTTTATATCCTGGCAAGACAAACATAAAAACATTAAACCTTTCTCATTATGCCTGCGCTTGTTTTAAATGATCAGAACTTTGACCCAACTGTTTCTGTTATTTCATAAAATAACACCGTAATGTTAGCATTGCCTTCGGTGTGTGTTCCGACCGCATAATGTGGTTGCGCTGCGTTTCACGGTACATCCGTAGCTGGGTTATCGCTGTTCGAGTGCATGTTTATATTACGCAAGTCTTGTGTAAAACACGTTGCCGGCATGTTGTAAAGCTTAAATCCTTTAGGTCAGTATGAGTTAAGTCTAATTTCCATACAATCTATGATACAATGAGGCTTAGTGTTTATTAGCCGATCAAAGTCTGGCACCAAACCACATACCGCCTAGCTCCGCGAGAATGTATAGAAATTCTCTGCCTTTGGATTATCACGAACGTTTCGTTAAAACTTCGACAATTCGGGGGGTCAATTTTTGATTATTAGATAAACACATGGAGTTACCACAAACCAAAACGATAAGAATGCTTTAACTTATTTTAAATCAATAAATGCATATTTTAACCCTATTAAGCCTGGGGGAACAAAATGCCCACATGACATTTTTAATAATATGTCCAGAACGCTTTGTCCGATCATGCTGAAATTTTCTGTCTTTACTTAACTATTCTTTGGGACTCCCTCACGCAAAAATCAATGATAATGGGTTTTCATGTTTGTCATGGTAACTGTTTATTTTGAAATGGTCCAATTGAATTTTCACTTCTTTTAAAATACTAGATTTTTGATTCTGTTTATAAACATTCAATATGTGTTTTTAGGTTGTTGTCAACTTTTAAACTCTGAACTGGACAATATTGAGTCGTGTGACTACTTCCAATGAATTCTGGGAATCCAATATGGCCGCCATTACGTTTAATTAAATGTAATAACATATTTTGTCCCAAAAATCAGATTTAAAAACAAATTGTTTTGCTCAATGTATAAATTTATGTCATCAGTAGTACAATGGTCGAGCGGTTTAGTGCATCGGATTTGTGAAGACACTTTACCATAATTGCTTCTCTACACCCAGGGGTAAATGGGTACCTGTGAGGGCAGAGTTGGTTGTTGTGTTTGATTAGCCCTATATGCGCTGTAATGGCGTTATTATTATTATTATTATATTTGCCTTTATTGTATTTTTTGTTTAAAAATCAAAATTTAGGGTCAAAATCTTTACAAATCATGTTTTTGGAACAAAATGAACCAAAATATTGCTTATAGCGCCCTCTAGCAGAGATTTAAATGTCGTCACATTGTTGCTTGTACTGAAGACAACATATTTGTCCAACATTTGGCCAACAGTCAAACATTAAGCAAAAAGACTATTTTTAACGAAAAATGAAGAAAATTTACCGAAAATGGGTATAGCGACCATTAACGGTGACCTATGAAAGTTTTCATGGTCTCATTCGATAGATCGCGTCAAACCGAACATGCCTACGAAGTTTCATGAAAATCGGCTGTTGAATACAGAAAATACGGAGGGGGGGACAATGTCTGAGAACGAAAAAAAGCCCAGGCATAATAGGTTTAAGGGATGTTTGATACCAGTGGCGTAGGTAAAGTGAGGGAAGCCCCCACCTTTTGGCAAAATAGTCTGTCGGTAAATTCACAAACTTGTTGGTATTTTTGATTGACATAATTTGTCCCTTCATTTGAGTTTTGTATCTCGGTAAATTTTCCCCCAAAATGTTTTCCCCCACTCTGTAAATGCTGGTTACGCCTTTGTTTGATACCATCATCAACTACCTTTGTTTGATACCATCATCAACTTTACACCAAGTAATGTTATCATTTATGTTTTTTTAACATAATCAAAAGTGTACAGTACATTTAAATCATCTTAACTTTTGCGTGTCATCATTTCAGCTTTCTGCCTTCCACGTTGCAACGAGCAAACGGAAATATGCCAAGCAGAAGAGAAACAGTGCATCGTAATGGAACCGCAAATTATAGTTTCGGGTATGTCCATAATTGGTTCAGGAGATTGCAAATTGGTTTGTGCATGTACTCCTTTTGTATTGAAAACCGACCATTTACAAACATCCAACAATTACTACTTGGTTGATTCAATACGTCCTGTTAAATGTCACTCTCTCCGCCCCTACGATCCGGCGTCATTTGAAATATGACTACAATCCCCACGGAATCCCCAATCTTTTTTTCCAAGTTAATTAATTCCTCATGCAATGAAGAAGGACCAGGTGTAATTTCGACAGAAATACAGGTGTGGCAAGCGGCCAGTGCAATCTTTTTTGAATCGTCGCGGACTTCCACGTACAAAACCCCCACCACATTGAGCGGTGTGCGTGTAATTTTATAGAGAGTTCAGGAGCCAATAAACGCAGCAGGAGCAGGCGGGTGAAGAGAGTGCACCCTTAGTAGTTGTTTCAAGGAGTAAGAAATACATCCTTTGAAATGGCGCACCCTGCTCTGTTTGATGTCCCCATTAGCAAAATGCATCATCAACATTTTGATATTAATTCATAAAAGGAGTAAATTGAGTGAATACGGATCATTCAGGTATTAAAGACGGATCCCTTAGTACTTTCTGCCTTATTGGGTTATTATTTATGCATTCTCTGTTGTCAGAAATTATTGCTAGAGTAAAAAGGTTAACCTTATGCCTATGGTCATTCAGACAACAGAGGGTACAAAACGTACCATTTTACTTGGTCCATTTTACCTGATCCATTTTGCCTAAATGATCCGGGGTATTTGGGGGTGTTTTGTTGATAACACTTTCCTCCTTGCGGGAGAATAAAAGGCTTAAACTTGAATTATCTGGATTTTTGTTTGATAGCTGAAAGTTTTTATTAACCATTTGCAGGTGTAACAATGACGAGATCCATACTGGTACCATCTCAACCCTCCATGGAACACTTTGCTGATGGCCGTATTGGCGGTATGTTATAATTATATAATAAAATTAGTTCTATGTTCACCCCTAAATTAAAGGGCCTTTGCAAAAGTCCATGCCTCTAAACAGGGCAGTTTCTAAACAACATTTTTGATCATTGAAAGATTGCTGATTGAGTTTTCTGTTTAAATTGGCTAATGTACAACGTGTGTGTGCATGCATTGTGCTGTGTGTGTGTGATCAAACGGGGTCAAAGCTAGGGGCCTGTGATTCGTCATCATTTAAAATGAACCGCCCACAAATCAACAATTCTTGCATACTTCCCATTGGAATTCCCCTACAACAAAGGCGTTTGTTTAAAGCTCATCTGTTATTTTTAACAAATCATTTGAATGTTTATGATAGAACCTTGTACCAGCAGCAGTGGTGGTTCCATCAGGACGTTTGATGGTCAGAACGCCAATTACAAATTCATGTGTGAATATACGATGACGGAAATTGAAAATTCTGGAAATGTTGTGTTCATGGTGAATGTTAACCCGAGATATGTCTGCAACCTTCAAACGTGCCAGAGTTCAGTAACAATCATGTGAGTACATTGTACACTCCTTCCGTTCATAGCTTCCATCGCTCAATTTTTAACTGCACTGATATTCACATTGGCAGTGAACCCCAAAGGGTCCTACGGTATTGATATTCGGCACAATTTATCACATATTTGATGATATCAAACAGTTCTTGAAAAACGTTTGGAAAAGATCCGAAGACATTAAACTATCATTGATACGTTGTTTGCTTTGAAACCGCTCGAGATACGCAAGACGCGTAAAAAATACAAAAATACACAGCAAACGCGATAACGCGATACGCTGAGTGAGATATGGATTGTAGCCGTGGGATACGTGCACTGACTGTATACCGTTATTTCCCCACACATATCGTTTGTGCACACATAGAGCACGAGGCAGTAGTCTTAAGTCGAGTCGCACGCCGAACTGAACTCCATGTGTATGGAGTGCCATGGTCGAGCGGTTTAGTGCATCGGATTTGTGTTCTGATGGCTGAGTCGTCAGAATGTGGGTTCGAATCCCAACCGCGACCATGGTGCTTGTGTCCTTGAGCAAGACACTTTACCATAATTGCTTCTCTCCACCCAGGGGTAAATGGGTACCTGTGAGGGCAGAATTGGTTGTAATGACAGCAATTGAGCTGTATACTCCCCAGGGAGCTGAGATGGTTTCAGGAATGATTTATGCGCCTGATGAGCAGGGGTAATAATATAATGCGCCTTGAGCACCAGTTTGGTGGATAAGTGCGCTATAAGTCCACATTATTATTATTATTTATTATTGTACATCTAGCCGTATATAGTCTCTTGTCAAGTCGTGAAACTTTTCTGAACAGAAAACCATATTTGAAACGTTCAGACTAACTTATAACTTATAAGACAAATACTTTTACGTTGACATGAAGGTAAATATATTTAATGTCATAATGAAATTGTGATATCATGATGACGTCATCAGATATATTTTTGCAATTTAATTCAACAGGGATACAATGTTAAACGCTGTGAATCTTTTACCGGATGGTGTGGTTGAAGTCAACGGGAGAGTTGTTGATAACTATGTAAGCGCTCAAGGTGTAAGGGTGTACCATGACGGCATGTGGACAATCTATCATGGAACGGATGGTAAGAAATTATATGGGAACCTAGTGGGCGTATTGGTACTTTAATGTAAAACATTTTCATGTAAAATTGTGTATTGTGTAACAATAAAAATACAGTATTCACAAACTATACCCCTTTAATCTGTACAACAACAAATTGATTACTTCTTTTGTTGTACTCCTCTTTCCAGATGGATATTTTTATTGATTTCTAAATGCATTTCCATTAGTGGTTTTAACACAGAAGTGCAATATTTTTACTTTTAATCGAACTTCTACAAGAAATACACCTTGGTGTCTCAAAACAAACTTTTCCATAATGTTGCCTTGTAGGCTCAAGAAGTTCTTGGAATTTGGGAGAATATCGGTTAAATTTGTATTATTATATATTTGTATAATTAAACATGTTTATTGTTTTTTACCCTTCGTCCCAAAGACATACATTAGGCCTATATCAGAAGTCTATGGTAAGGCACATTTTGGAACAGGCTATACGAACGACGCTTAGAGCAGTATTGATGCACTAAAGATTTGTACCAAATTTTAAGAAGAGTTTTCTCCCAAATGTGTGATAAAAGTGATTATTTATCAGTCAGAACAACACTTCAAGAAAGAGTTCTGTCAGTTTCGGCTCTGTAATGAAAACATTTGTTACGGGGCAGATAGTTCTCCTAGAGCAACTATCAAACACTTGCAGCATTTTCACAAAAATACCACGAACGCGTGTGACAATGCCACGAGCACGTACCTTTACCAGTCCGTTCGAATTCTGTGGACGCTACTACTGAATTATTCAGTAGTAACTTCCAGCAGTAGGCCTATTAATAATTTTGTGTGTCTATTACCTGTACACGTGGGTAAATATAGACTTCTGGCATTATGCATTATTCATAAATGCTCAAGACAGTTTAGACAATTTGATTGGGCGAAGCGCAGTGATTTGGGGGGTGTATTGACAGATGGTGAAGGCAAAATTAAACAACAATCAAAGCAGCGCGTATGTGGCAGCTGTTCTATCCTGCTTGTAAGTGTGATGTAGTTCCAACATAAACCACGCCTACTTCTCATGTGCTGGCTCCTCCAACTCAAAATCATTTGCAAAGTCAATTTCTGCCGCAAGAATAGCATTTGAACGTTAACAACGGTATGCCAGTTTTAGAAGCAACGAAAAGAATGTACGTATCGACGAACAGGACTTAGCCGAGGTGTGACGCTCCCCCTCCCCAAACCCCCACCCCCCCCCCTCCGCTTGGAATGACATAATATTTGGAGTAGAATACTTCATCCACCAGTATACAATTTACTTTTCATACAGACACCAGTGTGTTCTTTGACGGTGACAACAAAATTGTCATATCTGTTGGCAGAATCTACGAAGCTGTAGCAGATGGGGGAAATAGTTTGCAAGGCTTGTGTGGTAACTATGACAGTGACCCCAAGAATGACTTAGATGATAATGCCATTGAAAGGTTCGTTGGCGAAATGACCTCCTGCTTTTCATATCCTGGGTTTCCCAACCCCTTTGGAAATATTGGCTCCATTGATGTTCAGAGAATGTTATCCATCTGCACAGCATTTGCAATTGACAGAAGATTCGAGGATTGCAGGTCTGTTGTCGCAGTTGAACCGTTCTACGACAGTTGCTGGTTCATGTTGTCACTGTGTACCTTAGAAGGCACAAACTGTCAAGATATATGCAGTATCTATTCTGACTTCTCGGCAGCATGCACTCATCATAACATACCGGTAACGTGGAGGACAAAAACGTTTTGCCGTAAGTTCATGTTTTGGCAGTCAATATTGTAGTCAAGTCGACTGAGTCCAAGTCCGCTTTTGTGTATTATCCTTATTCAGCGGCGTAGCCACGGGGGCTGGGGGGGGGCACGTGCCCCCCCACAAATTTCCAGTGCCCCCCAGGTGCCCCCCACGAAAAATCCTCATAGTGCCCCAAAAAACAGAAAAGATAAAGAAAAGGGAAAAAAAACCATACCCCCTGGGCTGCCCCACTGAAAAGCAATGCCCCCTGTGCCCCCCCCCACTGAAAAAGTCCTGGCTACGCCGCTGTCCTTATTCACAGTCATCATTTTTTCCTACACCACAGTCGCAATAACTACTGTCGCAAACAAAGCGACGGATGGAATATTGACTATGTGCGTGTCAATGTTATTGTGTCATCCTTGAGACGAACATGGTTAACAGAAATGGTTAATAAAGGAAAAAGGGATTCGTAATTCAGCCAATAATGCCCAAGACAACATTCTTTAAAATATTTTCAGTAGAGATATTTCACGGACCATACTTTGAGCTTAGAATTTACGCCAAATTTCAGCGCGACTCGTCCCGGACGCGGCCCAAGTCCTCCAGTCCAAGTCCTCCAGTCCAAGTCTGAGTATTTCACATTCGAGTCCGAGTCTGACTCCAAGTCCAAGTCCGTAAAAGAGTGGACTAAAGTCTGTATTCGAGTCCGAGTCCGTATTCGAGAACTACAACACTGTATTATGGCGTGTTTAATAAATAAATTCAGACCTGTACTTCATTCGTAGTTTTTCATGATAAATTAGTTATTGTGTAAACATTTTAACTGGCTGTAATTATGTTAAGAATTTACGATGATTAAACTCATGTTTATTATTGTTTTCTTCTCTGATAGCCATTAAGTGTGAGCATGGCATGGAGTACAAGGAGTGTGGATCAGCCTGCCCTCGGACTTGTGCGAATCTGTTCAACCGTGTAGCATGCAGGGAGGAATGCATTGCTGGCTGCCAGTGTCCATATGGTAAGCCATTACGGCAATTTTCTAGTTTTTGTAAAAATCTGGCATTTGCCTGACTGGAAAGTTTGAATTTATCCCAATGCTGCCACTATTGTGCGGTACTGTATCACGTTCGAAGAGAGTCAGTTATACAATACCAAAAGTGATCATTTATTACCTTTCAAGACAACTAAGCTAATGTACCATTCATATTTTCATTAAGAATTTGTTTTGGTAAAAATTCAGGCACCTTCTTTGATGGGTCCGAGTGTGTGTCAATGGAGAGCTGCCCCTGTTCCCAAGCTGGAGAGTTCTCCCCATCTGGAACTCTAATGAAGGATGAATGCAGGGTCTGGTATGTTTTTCTTATAATTAGAGTTGGGATGTGTGCACGTGTACACACGTACACGAAAATAAATTCACTGAACGTTTTCAAATTCACGAAACGTGTAAACAAATCCTACATTTAAAAAATGGAGCCTATCTTTTTTTCTTTCTATTTTTAATAATTAATAACCAACAGAAAATTTGGAGGATGTTTTGTGCCAGGCATGGATATGCCGTATTTTGGATTATTTTCCCTACTAAATACGGACAATCCGTCTGCATCATGCCATTTATTAGTGATGATAATATTCGTTTACACGTGTACACGGTCTGTGTCAAATTAAACGGAAAATACCAGGCCTACTTATAATTTTTTAAACGAGAGTTATTTGCCGAATGATTGAAAACACTTTTTTCTTCAAAAAGGTGACGTGGCTATCAATCTTCTCTAAAAGTATTGTTTGTAAAGGCTTCATTCGGACTACATAATGATCAAATCCTATTTTTCAAATTAGCACTTGCATTGAAGGCACCATCAAAGAGTGCACTGGTACCTCAGTAGCCTGCCCGGCAACTTGCACCGTCTTTGGTGGGCTTTACTTCGACACATTTGATAGCAACATGTATACATTTGACGGGGTCTGTGAGTACGTGCTGGCACAAAGCTTTGACACAGATGGTCCGAAATTCAGTATCTTCATAGATAAGAAGACTGCGTGCGATTTTGGGAAAAGTTGCGTTCCCTACATGAGTGTTGTCACTCCAGATGGTACCACATATGAGTAAGTAACCTAATATATTTGTTTTGTATACTAAAACCATTGTCAGCGGTTGATACGTGCATTAATAAACACTTCAATGTGCTGTGTATAATGTGTCATTTTTGCTTCATGCCCGAGCCACGTGTTTTCTTCTCAGACGACAGTCCAACATAATCTGAGTAACGTAATGTAGTCACATGGCCAGAATTTAAACTCCTTACACTTACGAGCGGGAGGAGGGGTTGCTTTGAGGTCAAAATATCTTGGGGAGGGGGCATTGGAATTTCACATACCATTATAGAGAAGATATAGAATTTTGTATTCAAAATTAATCAAATGGTCGAATTTCTATAATGTGACACGTTTTGATGGTACTTAACCTTCCTTTAATATTTGTGTTTGATATTCTGAATTTTTAAAGAAAAATTTCAAAAATTTCCCGTTCAAATTTTCTAGGAAAGAGAAATATTTCCTAAATTTAACTTTATGATGGCTACAAAATAACTGATTTAATTTTGCCCTTACACCGCGTATTTTTTATGTTATAATAATTGGAACTATTTTTTTCAAAAATGTGTCAGCCGCCCCTCCCTTGACAAATTTCTTTACGAGCTTGGTAAGCAGTTTTGCCAACATTACCAATGCTTGTACCTTCCCATTAGCTATGGTAAAACGGACCTTTTAGGACTGAGCTGATGTGACTTTGTATAATGATGTATCTTTGTAATTTCTTTTCTGTGCGAATCAGAATCAAGAATGATCATGAACTGGTCGTTAGCGACACCAACCAAAAGAAAATAGCTAAAACACTTCAAACACTTCCCTTCACCAAGATTAATGGCATGAGTACGTTCATTGCTAAACGTGTATCGTCCATTTTTACACTATTGGCATTACCCAACCTTGGCATCGAGATCCTGTGGGGTGTTGATAATCGCATCTATCTCACAGTAGAAGAGAGCATGTTCGGCAAGGTAACTGATTCCAATAAAAACATACGTTTAAAAGTGGTGCTATAAGCAAAAATTAATCATTGACAGGTTGATGAAATTCTTGCGTGGGGTGATAAACAATTTATTAAATTTTTCCCTACACCAACGTGTGTATAGCACTGTATACGCGGAAAGCAGTGAGTATACAGTACTATACACACGTCGGTGTAGGGCAAAATTAAATCAATTATTAATCATTGACCTTTCATCATTTTGAGACAGGTAATGTCAAAAGGAAACCAAATAATGTACATGTTATTATCTAAAATATTGTAAAACGTCACTTTTTCAGAACCCCTTTTGTCTCAAAATCAGAATAGTCTAAAGTCCACTGGGGAATCATTCTCTTTACGTTTGAAAATCTCCTTCCAGATAGTTCATGTGTAAACTGTATCAAAATTCCACGTTGTCTAAATAAATACGAATTACAGGAACTTTCACAGGTTAGTTGTTAATTAACACGCTGTTGTTAAGTGTACATACAAACAATAATATTGTTTGAGAGTGCTTAACAATAAACACTTGATAATTAACATCGACACATGTCTGTAGGGGAATATGTGGCTGTTAAATCTAGATGAAATATTTGGATTCTCACAGTAAGACAATTTATCCATTTTGTTTTTAGATCCATGGTCTCTGTGGAAACTTCAACAAAGTTTATGCAGATGATTTCCAGCTTCCCTCCGGTGGTGGCACAGCGGCAGTTGTTAAAGATTTCGCCAAAGCATGGAACTCCAACACAATGTGTCTAGAACCTGACCCCGTGGACAGTGTAAACCACTGTGTTATGGACATCTTATATAGTATAGACACTTACAAAATTTGCAGCAGTCTTAAAAGGTTTCCTTTCAAGGAATGTAATTTGAAAGTGGACACCACCAATTACTACAGGTTGTGTGTATTGGACCGTTGTTTGACATCTGATGGAGCAGAGTGTCTGCAATTGGCTGCCTATGCCATAGAGTGTTCCAAAAAAGGTGTTGTGATTGAGTGGAGATCCCCAGAACTGTGCCGTAAGTCTGACTTTTTTTACTTGCCATATTCTTGGGCCAATACGAATGGGGGTACCTTTTCCCAACTTCAAATACAGATCATCTAGAGTATTAAAACAATAATCCACCAACTACTGTATAAGGCAACCATTCCTACTGTTGTAGCACATTGGGTATTATTAATGTTGCCGGTGTTTTACACAGTATTGGTCAATAATGCACTGGACTCAGTAGACTGCATCATTAGAAAAATTTACATCAGATGAAGTACCGGTATATATTTACGCCATTGCTGAAATGGCTGCAGACAGTGAAGGAGTGGTGGATGGATTATTATATTTACTTATCTGTCGACCTCTGTTTTCTGCCATTAGTGCAGAGGTATCACACGCATTTATAAACACAATAAATGCTGCTGGTTTTTTTTTCGAAGAGTGCAGATCACTGGTCAGAGAAGCGTCGTACTGCATAGACAAATTTACGATTGACGCAGAATAATATTACACAGTTCTGACAGCGCCCGTTGAAATGGTTGGGGGTTAAGGTTTAGTCCATGCATACATATCTGATGTCGATAAACAAACTGCATTATTTACGAACAGATAATGTGCCTAAATATACTTAGAAACATGTATTTTGAAACTAAAGACCACTGTTCACATATCCCTGTAAGTTATGGTGTAGTGTATAATCCATTCTTTATAAGAATCAAGATATATGTATGCAAACCAAGTTTCAGCATATACCAACATATGAAATGTGCATATATTAATATGTTGTTTTCTTTAAAATTAGAACACTTAATTCAGACAGAGTAATGTTTTGCCACCTTTACCAACTTCACATCAAGTCAGCTTTCCAATAATAATTTGGCAACGTTAAAGTCCAGTAATTATAATGTGCCTACCCGTTAACTTGTTCTATTCTTTTTGTAGCTGTCACTTGTCCAGAAGGAATGATATACAAGGAGTGTGGCTCTATGTGCAAGGTATCATGTCATGATCTTGGGAATAATGAAACTTGTGAAGAACAGTGTGTCCAGGGCTGTCAGTGCCCAGATGGAGAGGTTGTAGATGTAAGTATATATTATCAATGAGTAGGAATTGAAGCTTTGCACGGAGTAAGGTTTGCTGTAGCACCAACAATCTCTTAGAAGTTGCAATTGTTGGTTCTGAGAACCATTGGGATGTTTTAATTATTAAATTATTAAATATTTTAAACCCGCTTCCAGTCGGAAGACTGTCCACGCCCTCAGTCTGTACACAATAAATTGTGTGGTGACGTACAACTGCAGGAATAAAATGCCTTTTATTAATTTGAGTTTTTAATTTACTGGTATTAATCCTTGACTAATTGGCCGTTACATCTTTAATTTGATTTATTGCAGTAAATTTGATTTAATTGTACATTAACCCGGAGGTCGCATGTTCAAATCCTGTTGAAGTATTTTGTTCTTTGTTCACACCAAACAATAAATGTGTTATAAGAGTTCTCCCAAAAGCTTTAATGATAATTTGTTTCTGTTGTATTGTTGTCATTCTCAGATTTATCCAGGTGAGGCTGAAAAGTGTGTTCCATTGTCAGATTGTCCGTGCCACTTAGAAGACGGTGAAATCGCAAGGGCCAGAGAAAGCTGGAAAGAAGGTTGCAATGACTGGTATGTATGCACCTTAAATCTGTGTTGAATCAACCATAAAGTCAGTCATAAAGAAAGTGTTAATAAAAATGTCGTAGAAAGCTTAAATCTTAAATCATAAGCTTAAATGTTAATTATACACTTGATAAAAGTTTCAACTTTATAAAGAGTTGTCACAGAGTGAGCCTTGAAAATGTTGTTTAAATACTTGAATTTGTTAGATTTTACCATGAAAGAAATGTTAGACTAGCACAACGTATGTTTCACACTCGGCCTCAGTCTTGAAGTTTGTGGCAGGCTCAGTGTGATTGATCTAGTGCTTTGAATTGGAGTGCTCAAACCTCGTGTCCTGAATCCTCAGTGTCGAGTATCGAGTCATGAAGCCGGCCGAGTCCGAGTCACAATTCTGAGTCACAGTGAAAGTTTAGGAAGAAAATAGACGAACAATATTTCCATATTTGTTTTCAGCACCTGCAAGGATGGTGTCGTTGTCTGCACCGATGAATCTTGCACTGGTAAGTTTATCGATACTCAAATATTTGTTTACAAAGAACTCTAGAATATCTGAGAAGTGTTTTTACGACCAGACACTTATTTAAGTTCAAGAAAATATGCGAAAATGTTTACTGTGACAGAAACATACTTGCAGTGTTGGATGTATTAATAATTAATACTAATAATAAAGATTTGTAGCGCGCACATATCCACCCTGCTGGGCGCTCAAGGCGCGGAAACAAAGAAAAAACATGAATACAAACAATATACAATGATAGCATAGGGGAAAAATTATGTACTGAGATACATGTACCTACAATGCAACTACAGATATACATCATCTTTGAAGAATTGTGACATAAGATGAGTTTTAAGCATCGACTTAAATCTACTTATACTATGACAAGATTTGAGTTTAGTTGGAAGATGATTCCAGAGTCTCTTTAACGTTAACGTTCCTTAAACATGTTGGTGTAATTAAAATGTTGGCAAAATGGAACGAACTCATGAGTAATAAACGTATATGATTTAAACGTAGTACAATCATGTCATTATATTTACTCCCCCCCCCCCCCCCCGACGAGGTATGTGTTGTATGAAAGGAGAGAAGGTTAGCACTCCCATTGACAAGGACGGAAGACGCCGTAAGGCGTTTATAACACACAAATGGTTTAGGCATTGTCATTTACTTTTTGACATTTAACCAAGTTTTTGCGCCATGAGCGCCGTATTGTATGGCGGATACCGAAACGATATCGATATTCCACCATGCAAAGCCTCAAAACTTATATTATTATTATTATTATTATTATTATTATTATTATTATTATTATTATTATTATGTGCTCCGGTAGCCCCCTCCCTCGCCCATTGAGAATTTGGATCCCTAAGAAAAACATAAGGACCTATGTACCTCAATCGCCTCCCTGAAAATCCTGATAGCCTTCAAGTTGCCCCTACTGAAGCAACCCTAGACACTCCACAGCATTGAAACGACTATGACATGTTAATGAACTTTTTGCCAATAACAAACCAATAACAAAATGCATCACAACTGACAATAGCACGTGATTAGCCATTACAAAATAAAGTAGAGAATTAAGCTGTGCAAACGTTATATCAGACTACCAGCCAATTTTGGAAGAAATATATGGCTGGTAACAGACAAAATCTGCTTTTTATAGTAAATTATTCCGGTATAAGCATAAAAGGTTGGGACTGAACAAAATGTGCATTTTTGTTTATATTTAGCTGCTACGGATTGCCCGCCCTACCTGGAATACATCCAATGTGTGCAGTGTGAGCGTAGATGCAAAAATATGCAATTGGCCTGTAATAAAGAGACGTGTTCCCCAGGATGCGGCTGCCCAACAGGAATGGTCCGCACTGATGAAGGTCAGTGCATACTGGAGGAATATTGTCCGTGTTACTTCAACGGTCAATCCTTCCAAGCTGGGGATGAATTCTACAATAGCTGTAACAAATGGTGAGTGGGTTGGGTCTCGAGTTACTTTTTGAATTGTATTATAAATGTTGATTTGCTGTTGCAATAAAGATGATGGGGTCCAATCAAAATTAGGAAGGTGCTGAAAAAACAAAGAACAAAATTATAGTTTAGATTTTTTTAGAGGTGCTAGTCTCCCCTCTCTGAAGTTTGAATCTGCCCCTGACATCAACTTGTCTTTAATTTCTAACAGACAGAACATTTCACTTGAGAACCTTTGTAAGCCTAATATTGATAATCACGTTGCCAGCTTCTAAAAAGTACGTTTGTGATTTCAACTTCAATCTTTTGTAAATTCCCGATTTTGAGCTAATATGATCGAATCTAACCTGTCTAATTAGCACGCTACAAATAAGATTGTCAAATGCAGTCGATATTAACTCTGATGTTATTTGTGCAGGTCTGTTGCCTTTTACAGCCCAAAATTGTACAATGATTTCCTGATTCTGTGAGTTAGGTTTCACGTATACTGTGTACAATGTACGTGTATAGTACGTGCTTACATAACATGTAGTGTCATTGACTTGAAATGTTCGTTACAAATTGTGCTGTGTTTGACTACCAACATGTCAGACGTTTCCACGGCATCAAGTTTCGGGGGAAAATTGTGTATGAAATTGTGCATCTTCTTTTTCTTTACAGCGAATGCCATGGGTCGGGCACTTACACTTGTGAAGAAAAAGACTGTGGAGGTCAGTGAACAATTATTTTTCACGAGAGAAAACTATTACTGGCCTTTAGCTTTTGTTTTCTCAAAACCGTTGATCTATGATTATATTATGAAAGTATTATTATACATTATACATTAAGGTAAAACTTGTAGCTTTGCATGGTGAAGAGGATAAGTAAGACTAATTGCGGTGACACCATGTGAAATTCTCTAGACTGAGGGATCGCCTACATCTCCTACATCCTAAGTCAACCACCCTCCTTCCCCCTGTGCTTGTTAACAACTGATTCAGTTCAGTGAGCACACACTACTCTCCCCCACTTCCAGGATCCCAGTCCCACCAGTTTCCCGCCTGCACGCTTCAACGCACTAATCCTCCAATATCCAGTCATCGCGTAATCCTCCAGCAGCCTACTTAAGCAGCAGCCTACTTAAGCAGCAGCATTTCCCAGAGTCCAGCATTCTCCTGAAGACGATCAGAGCATACTGATAGAAACGTGGTAACCTCCAGTTCTTTTCAGAACTACTCAAAAGAGAATTTCACATGGTGTCACTGCAAGTCTTACTTACATTATACAATTATTGCTTTATATAAAACAAATAAACTTATAAAAGCAATTCAGAAACTTCGTATGAAATGTTTGTCTTAACAATCATCCCAAGATATGTTGTGTTTATTTTGACTAATTACTAATTACGTGTTAAAAGATTTATTCAGTAACTTAAGTTTGACTGTAATAACGGATGCGAATTTTCATTCCCCAGGTGACTGTCGCGCTTATGGAGATCCTCACTACACAACGTTTGATGGTTTAAATTATGAATTCCAGGGTAAGTTTTCTAGACAAGGACAACTGATATAAATAAGGTATTAGATTTATTTATATAATTGTATATATGTAATCGTACTAATAACAATTCCTAAATAGCGCGTATCACCTTCAGGAAAAAGCATGTCTGTTCAGAAAACGAAAACAAACAGAATCTATATAAACCACAAAAAGAAATGACTTGAACTAGAATGTTGAGTTGAGTCTTGAAGTGTGTAAATGGTGTTAATATCATGTTTGATATGAATAGGGATATATAACTGAAAACTACGTTCACCATACGATTCGGTAGTGGCCAACAGAATATTAAGAATATCTTTGTTGGCGGATGATTATTTATCAAAAATGGTGTCAGAGGTGGGATGACGCTCAGATATACATTAGTATACATTCAAATTACTGATCAGTTATTCAGAAAACTTTCATTAAAGAAATTGTTCACCCGACACACACTTTTAGAATTGTGCAAACAAAAAGCAAAACAAAAGTTGTGGGGTCACAAGCCACCCATATCCCCGTTGTGTGAGCCACTGATGAGATTGAGATATAAATATTTTCTGTCATATCAGGGGATTGTAGCTATGTCTTGACAACAGACAAATGTGGAAATCCTGGAAACTTTATGGTAGTCGTTGAGAATGTTCCATGTGGAACAGAAAAGTTGACGTGCACCAAGTCTGTCGTATTCAGCCTTCTAGATGTCACAATCAGTCTTGTCCGTGGTGCCGAACCCGATGTCTCACTCCCTCCTTCAGGAACGGCGGAAGCTCAGTACCGGTTTACAAAGTCTGGAATCTATATCATTATAGATACGCTTCATGGTGAGCTTCCAGTATTTCTTCTTACTGATTTACCGACCGTATCTTCCAGCAATTTTATGCCAGTTTTTGTTTTCATCGGACCATTAATAAATTCCTTTAAAATGGAAACAATTGAAAAGAGATGCTACACAAAATTATTGTTAGGGGCTAGCAGTAGTTAAGTAGCAACGTGATTTTGTAATGGGACCCACCATAAATTAATTTTAGTAAATAAATTATTATTAGTAACTGAGCTGAATTTTGAGATTATAGAAAAATTTACAGAGCATTTGGTAACCTTCATAAGCTTAATAAGTATAATGTAGTTGACTTGACGTTACACTTCCGGTCCCCAAACACCTCGTGTTTGCTACAACAAATACATATCTCTAATTATTATTTTAAAAACTATTTGTGATCATTTTCTACTTCACAGGAATTCAACTGACATGGGATCAAGGAACATCGGTCTATATATATTTAGATGGGTCTTTTAAAGGAAACGTGTGTGGTCTGTGCGGTAATTTTGATGGTGACGCAGCAAATGACTTCAGATCGAGAACAGGGGAAATCGAAGCCACTGCCACACTATTTGGTCACAGCTGGAAGATTGATACTGAAAGCGATTGCGTTGTTCCCCCAGAACCTATCCATCCCTGTGAAACGGAAACTGGCCTTTCACGAAAGGCCTGGGCATACTACGCCTGTGGACTCATCAGAAAGGACGTCTTTGCACCATGCCATAGTGTGGTAAATTACCCGATTTTTAACCAGCAATCTCACTTATACTAATAGTAATAATATGCTTAGTTGAGAGAACTCACATTGTATTATTGCAAATCGAACCGATACTCCACCAACATACAAAACCTAAAAGCTTCCTAAAGCTTTGTAGCCATGTTGTGAAACAACTGTCCCCTAAACAAAAATCCTCCAAAGGCGAAACAAAATTTAAGGGGAAAAATCCCATGAGGATTGGAACAGGGGTTTATAGGCTTACAAGTCAAACTTATGACCTAAAACATCTCGACAAAGGATGGTGAATTTGATTGGAAATATCTTTATAACAAAATATACATAACAGCAAAAGAAACGTCACCCCTAAAAATATTTATTATTTTCATTTTATAATTAATATAATTTGTTTAATGAAGAATATTATGAGTATGGAGTGTAACACGAACACAATGTGGAAAATTTGGTTGACCTCAAAATTCGTCATGCATGACGTCTGAGGACACATAAGCTAAACACGTTCTCAGACTTATCAAAATATAGGGGGTGACGTTTCTTTTGCTGTTATGTATACATCACTACGAATGGGCATTGATCGCTACTTAGAAGTGGTGGGGGCATGCAGGCAGTTTCGGATCTAGGATTTGATCAGTGCAGTATGGGGGCGCAACTCGGGCGGATCGCACAGCCAACCTTTTCAGAATTATATCACGTGATCAATACGCAAATAAGGCTCTGATGAGATGCATAATATGTAATGTTTCATTTAAGGTGGACCCTGAAGAATATTTCGACAACTGTGTCTTTGATAGCTGTGGGTGCGACAGAGGTGGAGATTGTGAGTGTCTGTGTACTGCCATCAGTAACTATGCAGCACTCTGTAATGAAAAGGGCGTAACAATAAGATGGAGATCAGCGGGCAGTTGTGGTAAGTTTCACACCAACAATTAAATCCTTTGTGGTTTGCGTTTTTCCCGATGATTTGATATAATAGTGGCATTCTTTCTAAGTGATCTCACAACTTATGCTTCCCAGGATTAGCATCATAACTTGGGTGTGATCTCTGGCTGCACATTGTGTATGGGTTCAATAACTAACTGACTAACGCCCCTAGAACAAAAATATTGACAATAATAGAGTCTACCCCAATAGGGTTGGATACCTATAAATTTAACAAGAGGTCACAGGTTTGAGTTTTTATTGAGACTTTTAGTAATTGGGTGTGGGGGTATCAAAATAACACAATTTTATTGCATATGATTAATGGCAAAATGTTGTTTCATTTTTATTTTGTCTTAATGATGTCATTGGGGTGTTTTTAATGTTTTTTATCTGCTGTGCAATCTTTAAAAAAACTTGTATTGTTGCTGTTTGTTCCTTATCTCTTAATGTGTTATTTATTTTTATTTTTTACTTGGTGTGTACCTCAGTTATACCCATAGATTTTTTGTTAGGCCCCTATTTAAACATGTTTTGGGGTATCCACAAGAAAAGCTTGATTTTTGGACCACTTAATCACTCTTTTTTATTTCGTTACTGATACATTTTTGTGTATTGCTTGAGAAGAAAATACACTGAACTGAACTTCTTTTATTTGAAGGTATGCAATGTGAAGACGACATGACGTACAAAGAATGTGGAGAGGTCTGTGCGGACACGGTCTTCGCTAACTCGGCTACACCTGATTTCGGCTGTCAAATGCAATGCACAGATGGCTGTCATTGCCCAAATGGCACTAAACTCTGGCGTGGCGTATGTGTGCCAGAGGTTAACTGCACGTATAATGGCATGGAAGTACCGCCTGGGAATCACATAGATGGCTGCAAGAACTGGTAAGTTCAAATTATAAAGAATTCCCTGGAACAAAGGAGGGCCACGTCACCCAATAATTTTTTCAAAGCTGCACCCCAGCCACAAAGAAAATTAAAGAAATAAATAAAACATCCCAAAACAAAAACAAAAACAGATGAAAAAAATGCTTCGTGTAGTAGAATACTTAACAAACCTGGTTTGTCCTGAAAACGCATTAGAGAGTGCCTAAAATCAAACATTTGCTTATAAAGGGCACCTTCGCGCTCGCAATTTCAATCCTCTGAAACTTTTGGCGATGAATACACTGTCGTGTTGAACATAGTGTTGAGACTACCAGCAAGGTTCTAAGATCGCTATGAGATAGGTTCCACGTGTCTACAGCATCAGCTAAAAATGATATACGGGCCTAATGCTATAAACACGTTAATTGTTTTTCAATTTTTATGGGGTGATGGGGAAATTGGTCTGGACCCATGAGGACGATCCCTTCCGGCCACTGGCCGCCTGATGTACACAACATAAGCAGTGTTTCATCCATATCGTCAAATAACCATCTGTGCATATTATGTAGTCAGGTATATATGCAGGGATTCATGTACCTTAGCATTATGTTTATTCGTTATGTGGGATTTGGGCCTCTTGAGCCCTGTTTGCTGAGCAGCTCTTCACTGCGCATGGATTAAGTCTTACGTGTTTTCTGTGCGTCATAATGATATATTGGTTCTTTGTATAAAAAAAATGAGAAATGTTAACAGAAGTATCTTTCACAGCACAGGGGACAACGTCTGGCTTTCTCACACCCTGTTTTAAACAGGTTTGATTCCTAATATTCTTATACTTCAGTCAGTTTTAAAATCCTGGCTATTTTAGTGTACTTTACTTGTTAAGAGAACCTTTTATACAGTAGTCCTGACGAAGCTCTAAACACAACTTGATCCTACGAGCAAGATCTATTTTGCAGAATCAGGATCCCGCTAATAATACGGGGTTAGGTGTAAGCACCGGGTAAAATACCAATGCAGTCACAAACTTGACCAGTAAGCCCCACTCCCCCACCCCCCAAAAAATAATAATAATAATAATAATAATAATAATAATAATAATAATAATGGGAAAAGGTTGAAGAAACGGATCATGTCAAGATTCTCTGGGACTTCAACATCCAGACAGATCATGTTATAGAACATAGACGGCAGGATGTTGTTGTCTTGGATAAGCATGCAAAGATGTGTCATCTTATTGATATAGCTGTGCCGGGTGATAGTAGAGTAGCTTCGAAGGAGAAGGAGAAGGTACAGAAATATCAGGATTTAGCGAGAGAACTCCGCAAGCTGTGGCAAGTCAAGGTGAAGGTTATTCCTGTGGTAGTGGGAGCACTGGGTACAATCCCGAGGGCGTTGGAGAAACATCTCAAGGAGATAGGAACATCTGTTAGAGTAGAATTACTACAGAAGGCGGCACTCTTCTTAGGGACAGCAAGTATTCTGCGAAAGACACTCGAGATCTAAGGCTACGGGACGTAGCTTGACTCGAGGTGTAACCGGCAGAAAGGAAAACAAGATCTTTCTTTTCATGTTGTGCTAACGCGAAATAATAATAATAATAATAATAATAATAATAATAATAATAATAATAATAATAATAATAATAATAATAATAATAATAATAATAATAATAATAATAATAATAATAATAATAATAATAATAATAATAATAATAATAATAATAATAATAATAATAATAATAATAATAATAATAATAATAATAATAATAATAATAATAATAATAATAATAATAATAATAATAATAATAATAATAATAATAATAATAATAATAAGTCTGTTCCGATAGAACGGACAATAATTTCCAAGTCACTTATCGTAATTTCCGCTTGAGGGCGCTTGAGCACGGATGACATCACCACTACTATTTTCACATATACAATATAACTATACTTATTAAATCTTTCAAGGTCATATCAAATTTGTGTTAGATTTGAACTTAAATTTGAACTGTGCCAAATTTTGTGAAATTCTGTATCATGCTTTTTAAACCTGCCGCTAGAGGGTGCTCAGAGCTCCGATGACGTCACCAATTATATTTTTGAAAAGGTCTGACCTCACTCAGTTTATCACATGATACTTTTTCTCGAATAGCCTACGGTATATGCGTTAGAGTTTATTGAAGTTGAACTTCCTGTTTCAACCGGAAGTAAAGGTCACATAATTCAAGTGAGAAAAAAGTCACATAATTCAAGATCTTTACGATTATGAAAAAATCAGATTTGTCCATCCATGGTTCAGGATATATGATTTATTTTTAAAGTATAACCTTTGATTTGGTGTAATTCGTTACCGGATTACGGCATTGTGACGTAATTACGATTTTCTACATCTACATGTTAAGGTATTTGATGGTTCCAAGTATCAATTACATTTGAGGTTCGCAAATAGGGTAAACGTTCCGGAGAAGTGTTGGGAGAATTTAAAAAATAGGTCTTCGATGACACCGAACACCTAAATACAACAAAACAATAACCTGGGTTCATTGGGTGGTTTATGAATTCACCCCTTAATTTAATTTGTTCTTTTGTCTTAAAGCACATGCAAGAATGAAGTTATGAAGTGTGTAGACATACCTGATTGTATACGTAAGTACAATAGCGATAAATAGCAGTTGAATTGACAATATTGGCTTCCTTTGGGGTGTGTGATCGAATCATGGCAGTGACCATGATCCTTGTGACCCTGAGCAAGACACTATACCGTAGTTTCTTCTCTCAACCTAGAAGTATATATGTGAAGTCAAGGCCCACGCTGCAACCCAGAACACAACGCACGAAAGAAAAT